>OY288265.1:28777305-29005745 GCA_958450335.1 Hibiscus tridactylites | reverse complement strand
GCAGTTTCGAAGAAGAGTTGTGAATCTGTCCCAGGCCTCGTGCATTGGCTCGTCATCTTCCTGTTGAAAAGTAGCAATTTCATTACGTAATCGCTCAGCTAAATGTGAAGGATTAAAACGAGACAAAAATTCACGAGTTAAATCTGCCCAAGTCATTATAGAACCCGGTGTAAGTTTATTCCACCAAGTTTTAGCTCTGTCCCTCAATGAATGGGGAAATAACCGAAGCCTCAGTATCTCCGGACTAACTCCTGGTAGTCTAAACGAACCACAGATCTCCTGGAACGTTTTGAGATGCTCCCTAGCATCTTCTGTCGCAGAACCACTAAACTGCCCGGCGTTGTTGATCATACTAAACATGACAGGTTTAAGCTCGAAGTTGTCAACATCAATATCCGGCAGCGTGGTCTCCAGCTCTACATGATCATTCAGCATGTAGTCACGACATGACCGTCGTCCACCTGCCGCGGGCGGGTCACCGACAGGCGGGATTTCTTCTCCGACAGGCTGATTACGGGCCATCTGCTCTAGCTCTTTCTCAAGGTATTCGTTTCTGTCTAAAAGGTGGCGAATCTGTTTCTTGAGATTAAAGGAACGTTCGATCTCCGGATCTAATTTATACTCAGGATCTTCACCCTTTTTCGATCTGTGCATAAACAGAAAAACCTTGTGAAAAGCAAGAGTTAAAAACGCAAAAGAAAAATTAAAGAAAAAGAAAGGTGTAGTTATGTTGCCAATCCCCGGCAACGGCGCCAAAACTTGTTGCGTGTAAAATAGTCTATCGCAATTATAGTGCAAGTATACACGACGCAAGTAGTAAAGTGATACGAAGTATCGGATATCGTCTCCACAGGGATTGGGCTAATGACTTCACCTTATTTCACTGCACAAAGTAAAAGTAATAGTTTGAGAGAATTGTCACGAAAATAGTAAGGAAAACGCAAATAAAAGAAGTAAGATATCAAGATAAAGAGAATGGGCTGGTATTGAGTTGCTCGGTAGTCCAGGTATTGAATTGCTTAGGATCTCCAGTTCTGTCGTCGCACCCGTCGCCGACAGCACCTGTCGCGGCGTCTGTCCGTTAGCTGTCGCGGCAGCGAACACTAACTCCGTACTTCAAGCTTGGCAAGAATCCCTGATCTGCCTTGCCCTATCCCTATGCACAAGTCTGTCGATGATCACGTCTTTGATGATACCTCCCGGCGTGAATCGAAGGATGAACACCGATGTGTATGAATTCTTCCTTTGCCACTTAACCTCGCCCTATCCCTAGGCACGAGATGGTTCAACTATAAACTAGAGAACGCGCTCTTATCTCTTTCGTATACTTAACTCTCCCGATGCTAAGTAAATGGATAACCTCACAATGCTCTCCCGATGCTCTTGCAAGATATTAAAACCAAGATAAAAGAACTTGAAGTTTATTTTATTGAACTTGAAAAATCCTAAAACAAAGCAACCCTTGCAACTACTTTACAAAACAACCCGTAGCCCTAGGGGGAATTTAGAACATATCGGTGACAGGTAAACGACAGGGTTTTGTTTCGGTTATGGGGTAGTCGGCTATGCCCTAGGTTTAATCTATGCCCTTTATATAAGCTTTGGGCTCAAGTTATCTAAGGTAACAAGGATTACAACTTTAATTAAAAGTAAGATTCTAATGAAGACTAAATCTCTAAAGACTCCTACTTTCCAGCCGCATCCTTGCTTTTAGGGATTTCCTCTCCTTGAGCTTTGGCTTGACATATCTTTTGATCCGGGGCTTGGAAAAATATTCGGCTTCCACATGACAGACGAGCAGATTTTTCTCTATCTATCGAGGTCCACTTCACTTTTCCTCTTCATAAATCTGCTGTCACCATGCTGTCACGACAGGTCCGTGACAGGTTCGTCTTCTTCAGCTGCTTGTCCAGTTCAGCTCTCCTGCTTATCTGCCCTGCGCCTGCCTTCGACATCTACTGTGACAGATACCTGCAAAAATAGCCATCTTTCAGTAGAATCCGTGCCTTTTATATAATTGTGATGTTTTATTGAAAACTAACCTAAATGCAATGCAATGATGCTTGAATGCAGCAGAAATATGGGTTAAAAAGGGTGTAAATAATAGAACTTTTACACACTCAACAACAGGTGATAAACAGACTGCTGCCGATGAGCCTGTCACGACAGCAGAAGCGACAGAGGAGAAAAAAGAAGATTATCGTCCTCAGATTCGCATGCAGTGGGAAGGACGCATTGCTGATTACCGTCCTCCACCACCTTTTCCGCAACGGATACAGCAAGCTAAGCATGAATCTCAACTTAAAAAGATTTATGATATTTTTAAACAGGTTCATATCAATATTCCGTTGTTAGATGCTGTTAGGGAGATGCCCGGTTATGCTAAATTTCTCAAGGATGTTATGTCGAAAAAATCTAAACTTGGGGAATTTGAAACGGTAAAGATGACAGAAGGTTGCATGAGTATTCTTCATCGGCAGCCACCCCAGAAAAAGAAGGATCCGGGGAGCTTCATCATACCTTGTGTAATCGGCGACAGATTTGTGGGTAAGGCATTATGTGATCTTGGTGCTAGTGTTAATCTAATGCCCAAATCTGTTTTTCAGAAACTAGGTATTGGTAAGGCGCGGCCCACGACAGTTACCCTACAGCTAGCCGACCGCTCTTACGTTCACCCTGAAGGAAAAATTGAAGATATTTTGGTAAGAGTGGATAAGCTTATTTTTCCTGCTGACTTTCTTATTTTAGATTGTGAGGCAGATGAGAATGCACCAGTCATCCTTGGGCGACCCTTCTTAGCCACGGGCAGATCATTGATTGATGTGGAGAAAGGAGAACTCACCATGCGCGTGAACGATCAAGAAATTAAGTTGAATGTTCTCCAAGCGATGAAACATGCTGATGTAGATGAAGAATGTAAGGCCATCATTGAGGTGACCTTTGATCAACCCTGCATCAGGACGGGCTGCCGTGATATAAAATTTGGTCACTGTTGCGACAGCCACCTACAGGCCTGTCACGACAGCAACGACGACAGCACCGACGACAGCGACTCCTCTGAATCCGATACATCTGATACTGAAGGTCATGAGGAGGTAGACTGGTTAGACCATCGTCCAGGTAAGTTATTCGAACCCTTGAATTACACTTCGGATAACCATTTAATCCAAAAGCCATCTACTGTTGAACCACCTGTCTTAGAACTTAAGCCCCTGCCAGGGCAGCTTAAATATGCTTATCTTGGTTGTAATGACACACTGCCCGTAATCATCTCTGCTAAGCTGCCGCAAGAACAGGAACGACAGCTGATCGACATGTTAAGGCAGCACAAGAAGGCGATTGGATGGACGATAGTAGACATTCAAGGCATTAGTCCAGCATTATGCATGCACAAAATCCTCCTTGAGGAAGATCATAAGCCGACTATAGATGCCCAAAGGCGGTTAAACCATGCGATGAAGGAGGTAGTGCGTAAGGAAATCATTAAATGGTTAGATGCTGGAATTATATACGCCATCTCCGATAGCAAATGGGTAAGCCCGGTGCAATGTGTTCCCAAGAAAGGAGGCATGACCGCGATAACCAACGAAAACAATGAGTTAATCCCAACCAGGACTGTGACCAGTTGAAGGGTTTGTATGGACTATCGGAAGCTTAACAAAGCTACCCGAAAAGACCACTTTCCTTTACCCTTTATTGATCAAATGCTTGATAGATTAGCGGGTAAACCTTACTATTGTTTTCTTGATGGTTACTCAGGTTATAATCAAATTGCTATTGCACCAGAGGATCAAGAGAAAACGACTTTCACCTGCCCCTACGGAACATACGCATTTAGGAGGATGCCGTTTGGACTCTGTAACGCACCTACCACCTTCCAAAGGTGCATGATGGCTATATTCTCCGACATGGTTGAGGACTTCCTTGAGATTTTCATGGATGATTTTTCTGTCTTTGGAGACGATTTTGAGAGTTGCCTCGGCAACTTACAAAAGGTACTTGAAAGATGTGAAAAAGCTAATCTCGTTTTAAATTGGGAAAAATGCCACTTTATGGTGGATGAAGGGATAGTTCTTGGCCATAAGATTAGCTGCCGTGGGATAGAAGTCGACAGGGCCAAAATAGAGGTAATTGAGAAGCTGCCGCCGCCAACCACAGTCAAGGGCATTAGGAGTTTTCTAGGGCATGCTGGTTTTTATAGGAGATTTATTGCGAATTTCTCAAAAATCACGAAGCCCCTATGTCATCTCTTAGAGCAGAACCGACCCTTTGACTTTAATGAAGAATGTACTGAAGCATTCAAGGTTCTGAAGGAAAAGCTAGTGACAGCCACCAGACTGGACACAACCATTTGAGATCATGTGTGATGCCAGTGACTATGCTGTTGGGGCAGCACTTGGGCAGCGCAAGGACAGGCTGTTTCATGTCATATACTACGCCAGTAAAACATTGAATGATGCCCAAGTGAACTATACCACCACAGAAAAGGAGCTGTTAGCTGTGGTGTTCTCCATCGACAAGTTTCGTTCTTATATACTTGGAACGAAGGTAATAGTGCACACCAATCATTCTGCCCTTAAGTACTTGTTCGCAAAGAAGGATGCAAAGCCTAGGTTGATACGATGGATCTTGCTATTACAAGAGTTCGACCTTGAAATCAAAGACAAAAAAGGGACAGAAAATCAGGTGGCAGATCACTTGTCGAGGTTGGAGAAGGGGCAGAGTCTACCATTCGATGAGACACACATACTGGAGACCTTCCCAGATGAGCAGCTCTTTGTTGCCGCAATCGCTGTCGCGACAGCCATGGCGGCAGGTAAGTCTTCTGACCTTCCCTGGTATGCTGATTTCGTTAATTTTATAGTTAGCGGAATATTTCCTTCTGATCTTAATTATCAAGCCAGGAAGAGGTTCCAAAATGATGTTAAACATTATTATTGGGACGAACCTCTTCTTTTCAAAATGTGCGCAGATCAGGTTATAAGGAGGTGTGTACCATAGGAAGAACAAGAAGACATTCTCCATCACTGTCATGCTTCACAATATGGAGGACACTTAGGAGGCAACAAAACTGCTGCCAAGGTGCTGCAGTCAGGGTTCTACTGGCCGACACTGTATAAAGATGCACAGGACTTTTACAAGAACTGTGACAGGTGCCAGCGGACAGGTAACATCTCGAGGAGAAACGAGATGCCACTGCAGAATATTTTAGAAGTCGAGATCTTCGACGTTTGGGGGATTGATTTTATGGGACCTTTTCCATCTTCATGTGGAAATCTTTACATCCTCCTAGCAGTGGATTATGTCTCCAAGTGGGTAGAAGCAATCGCAACTCAAAAGAATGATGCCAAAACGGTCCAAAAGTTTTTGCATAAAAACATCTTTTCTAGATTTGGCATCCCTAGGGCGATTATCAGTGACGAAGGGAGACATTTCGATAATAGGGTAATTGCTGCCGCCTTAAAAAAATATGGTGTCAAGCACAGGATCGCGACAGCATAGCACCCACAGACCAATGGACAGGCTGAGATTTCCAACAGGGAAGTGAAGAACATTCTTGAAAAGATGGTTAAACCAACTAGGAAAGATTGGTCTCTACTTCTGAATGATGCATTATGGGCATACAGGACAGCTTTCAAAACTCCATTGGGCATGTCTCCGTACCGTTTAATTTATGGGAAAACCTGTCACCTGCCTGTCGAGATAGAGCACAAGGCATATTGGGCAATCAAGGCAGTAAACATGGACTTGGACAAGGCAGGCCAGAAAAGGCTGTTAGATTTGAATGAGATCGATGAAATACGAACGATGGCCTACGACAACGCAAGAATATACAAGGAGAAAACAAAGAAGTGGCATGACAAGAAGTTGCTGCCACGTCAGTTCTGCCCAGGGCAGCTTGTGTTGTTGTTTAATTCTAGGTTGAAACTCTTCCCAGGGAAGCTTAAATCTAGATGGTCTGGCCCGTTCCAAGTGGTTCAAGTTTTTCCCCATGGTGCCATTACAATTCAATCATTAAAGGACGGGCACCAATTCAAAGTCAATGGACAACGCCTCAAGCATTATCAGGGGACTGAAGCCCCAGGAATACAGGAAGTGGTTACTTTAGGTGATGCCCCACAAGGCATCCCTAATTTAACCTAATTTTTATTTTTATTTATTTTATTATTTATTATTATTTATTAGGAATTTAGGTTAATTTTATTCGAATAATATTTTATTTTCTAATTTCAGTTTTTAGGAAATAAAGGAGTCAAGTGAGAAAGAAGAAGTGGCCCAAGATCACCGCCCATCCACCAGCCCAATAAAAGCCCATTTATGATAACATGTCGTTTCAGCTGCCGGCGCAGACGGACTTGACAAGTTGTCAACAGGCTGACACTGCAGACGCAGAAGCGTGCGGCAGACGCACAGCAGACGCATAAATGCGTGTCAGACGCGTCAGACACGCTATATTCAATCTGCCGCCCCGTTATTCTCGCCTGCCGTTGCGGCATTAAATGGGCAGCTACTCGACCGCTATATAAACCCCCTCCCCTTTTCATTTTTTCCTCACTTCTGATTTTTTCTCTCTTGTTATTCTCCTCTAGTTTTATCTATTTTCTTTCTTTTTCAGCCCTTGCAACCAAAATGTCATCACGACAAACCCGTCAGAACGCTGCTGCCGCTTCTTCTTCAGCAGCAGCATCCCCGTTTGCTAAAAAAGAACTATGGGAGGAGCGTGGCTTCATCTATAACAGAGATGCCCCCAATATGGGACTCCGACCGTTCATCATGCAGGCCATAACAGCACAACTTTGGGAGGATTTTGCCGAGCAGCCGGCAGAGCTTAATGATACTTTGGTCTGAGAATTTTATGAGGCCATCGACAGCAAAACGGCGACATCTGTCACCGTGCGAGGAGTGGCAGTTCCCTTCACTGCCAGCAGCATCAACCATGTGTTCGGCCTTTTCTTTGGCCCCAATGATGATGCTCACCAACAATTTTGGGACACCCTCGACGCTGCTGGACATGATGCTGTCATGAGGGAGTTGACAGAGGCGGGAACGACATGGAGCACCAGTAAGAAGAACCCCAACTCCGTCAATAGGGCACAGCTACTCCCTGAGGCGAAACTATGGAACGCTTTCATCAAAAAGCGTATCCTGCCCTCGTCCCACCATACGACAGTCAACCGACAGTGGCTGGCCCTTATCCACTCCATTATGCACAACAGGCCCATCAATGTGGGCAGATACATGAGGGACATCATCCTCGACTGTGCTTTCTGCACAGACTCACGACTCTGCCTGCCGTTCACCATCACCGCCCTCTGCCGCTGTGCTGCCGTACCAGAGGAGCCCTCCGACAAAATCAAGAAGGGCAGCGGCTGGACAGACAGCAACATCTCCAGCCTCATGGAGGTCATAGTCGTATCGCCACTCAATGCCTTCGACCCCAACGCCCCTCCTGCTGATTCCGATGATGAACCTGCCACCGAACCTGCCCCAGAAGCTGCCACCAACACCGCTCCGGCAGACCAGAACGCCCACATCCTTGCTGCCATCCTGAGGGTAGAGGAGCGCCAAATGGGTTTGATGACCTTTATCCGTGACTTCTCAAATGCAACGGTAAATTTCATCACTAATACTTTGAATTATTCGGATGTCATCTTCCCCACCTTCCCCGCCCATTATTTCAATATCCCCTCCCTCACTCCCACACCACCTGTCTCTCCCCACGGAGAATCTGCCTCATCCACACCATCCCCTGCCCCGACGGCAGCCGGCAGCCCTCCGGCAGACACCTCCCCTCGAGGAACCAAGCGAGCTGCCACTGATGACAGCCCTCTTGTCCGGAGGAATTTGGACAGCGACTTCACGCGGGTAAAATGTATTAAGCACGTGGCAAACAAGAGACGGCTGTCCAAAGCCATCACTAGTAGCAGCTGGGATAGTGGCAGCAGTTCCGATGTCCGACTAGTGGAGCCACCTGCCCCTCAACCTGCCGATGAACCTGCCCCTCAACAGGCTGATGAACCTATTGATCAACCTGCTCCGGAACCTGCCCAGCCCCCTCCACAGCGCAGACGCCGCCATTAGATCCGCGTCAGCAGCAGCAGCGAGGACAGCGAATAAAAATTTAAGTTTTTATTATCCCTTTACTGCTGCCTGCCTTTATATTTTGTGATGTACTTTGTTTTTCTTTCTTTTATTTTTCATGTCATTTTGCATTGAGGGCAATGCAACCCTCGAGTTTGGGGGTGGCAACCCTCCATTCTAATGGAGTCTTAGTACATATTTTATTAATTGTTGTATTATTTATTTAAGTTTTTTTTTTAAAAAAAATAAAAATAAAAAAAAATAAAAAAAAAATTTAGAAAATTTAAATTGTTGGCTTAAAACTTTGAAGTTAACTTACCTGTCATGACGGCTCTGTCGTGGCAGCATCTTTAGGACAGGTTAAGGAAAAGTTTAGAGCCTTTCTATAGTTCTGAAAACTTAAACACTTTTGTGACTGTTATATTGCTTAGATTTCTTTTAGCCAAACTAGAATAGGAAGCTTAGAACTTGGATAGCCCCTAGAGGTGCCTAACACTGGCTCTAGGAAAGAAGTTTAGCAAAAGAAAATCAAAAACCTAGAGGTGCCCGAAATCGGCTCTAGGAAGCTAACTAGAGGTGCCTGAAACTGGCTCTAGAAAAACTTAGCTTGAAAATAGAAGAAAAAGAAGCATAAAAATGTGCCTTCTAAAAAAATAAACTTTGGCATAAAAATTCGAGTTAAGGAGTTGAATATTCTAGTGAAACTAAGAGAATCTTAGCATATAACTGTTCACAAGCATGCACACACTGCACGAGAGCTATAGGGAGATTCCGGACAGATCCTAACCTTTCCGACAGGTTGCTGCCGCCTTAGAGAATGAGCGACAGGTAAGGGACAGTTCACTGTTTGAAGGCCAACACAAAAATTTTCAGTTTTCTTTTAAGTCTACATTGCTTGAGGGCAAGCAAAAACTTGAGTTTGGGGGTGTGTTGAGTGTGTAAAAGTTCTATTATTTACTCCCTTTTTAACCCATATTTCTGCTGCATTCAAGCATCATTGCATTGCATTTAGGTTAGTTTTCAATAAAACATCACAATTATATAAAAGGCACGGATTCTACTAAAAGATGGCTATTTTTGCAGGTATCTGTCATAGTAGATGTCGAAGGCAGGCGCAGGGCAGATAAGCAGGAGAGCTGAACTGGACAAGCAGCTGAAGAAGACGAACCTGTCATGGACCTGTCGTGACAGCATGGTGACAGCAGATTTATGAAGAGGAAAAGTGAAGTGGACCTCGATAGATAGAGAAAAATCTGCTCGTCTGTCGTGTGGAAGCCGAATATTTTTCCAAGCCCCGGATCAAAAGATATGTCAAGCTAAAACTCAAGGAGAGGAAATCCCTAAAAGCAAGGATGCGGCTGGAAAGTAGGAGTCTTTAGAGATTTAGTCTTTATTAGAATCTTACTTTTAATTAAAGTTGTAATCCTTGTTACATTAGATAACTTGAGCCCAAAGCTTATATAAGGGCATAGATTAAACCTAGGGCGTAACCGATAACCCCAGAACCAAAACCTAAACCCTGCCGTTTACCTGTCACCGATATGTTCTAAAAACCCCCTAGGGCTACGGGTTGTTTTGTAAAGTAGTTGCAAGGGTTGTTTTGTTTTAGGATTTTTCAAGTTCAATAAAATAAACTTCAAGTTCTTTTATCTTGGTTTTAATATCTTGCAAGAGCATCGGGAGAGCATTGTGAGGTTATCCATTTACTTAGCATCGGGAGAGTTAAGTATACGAAAGAGATAAGAGCGCGTTCTCTAGTTTATAGTTGAACCATCTCGTGCCTAGGGATAGGGCGAGGTTAAGTGGCTAAGGAAGAATTCATACACATCGGTGTTCATCCTTCGATTCACGCCGGGAGGTATCATCAAAGACGTGATCATCGACAGACTTGTGCCTAGGGATAGGGCAAGGCAGATCTGGGATTCTTGCCAAGCTTGAAGTACGGAGTTAGTGTTCGCTACCGCGACAGCTAACGGACAGACGTCGCGACAGGTGCTGTCGGCGACGGGTGCGACGACAGAACTAGAGATCCTAAGCAATTCAATACCTGCACTACCGAGCAACTCAATACCAGCCCATTCTCCTTATCTTGATATCTCAATTCCTTTATTTACGTTTTTACATTATTATTCGTGACAACTTCTCATAATTATTTCCTTTACTTCGTGCAGTGAAATTAGGTGAAGCTATTAGCCCAATCCCTGTGGAGACGATATCCGATACTTCGTATCACTTTACTACTTGCGTCGTGTATACTTGCACTATAATTGCGATAGACTATTTTACACGCAACAACAAGCTCAGACGCATACTGACTCAGCCTAACAAAACGAATCTCATAGTCTGTCACTGTCATATTCCCCTGAAGCAAAGCCATAAATTCTCTCTTCTTCTCATCGAGATAACGGGGACCCAAATATTTCTTACAAAAAGTTGACTCGAAGAACTCCCAAGTGATCGGCCTCCGACATACCTGTAGTGACGGTGACCCACCAAGTGTAGGCATCACCCTGAAGCAGAGATACAACACACCCTAGCTTGCGCTCCCCGGTACATCCTATTTGTGCCAGAATACGAACGGTCTTCTCAAACCAAGTCTCAGATCTCTCGGGTGCCAACCCTCTGAACTCGTCGCCTCCCAAACTACGAAGCCTCTCTAATGGCAAACCAGTACCCTCACCTTGGGGTTGTGCCACTGCATGACCCCCAGCCACTGCAGGCTGAAAAGCCCCGGCTATCGCCTGAACTAGAGGAGCTAAATCTATCCCGACCGATCCTTGGCCAACTTGAGGTTCTACACCCTCGGCTCTCACCTCGCCTCCCGCTTGAGGAGGAGGAGGAGGCGGTGGAGGAGGAGGAGGAGCCTCTACCTGAACAACGGGCTCAACTATAGGGGCCGCTGCTCGTTGTTTCGGATGAACCATTCTAGGCCTCCCTCTTGGTCTCATTTCACAGCTAGCAAGATAACAACTACAACAAACAAACATATATGGATTAAGTTAGCAAAGGCAAGGGTCCAATCGTGCTCAAGTATTTTCCATTACAAAACTTTTTCAAATAAGTAATAGTAGCAATGGGAACTCGACACTACACCTCGACACAACAATCATGCTTTCAAACACCATACGAGCGAACAAACAACAAGCATACATGGAAAAGCATTCAACGAGACATAACAACAACATAACACTTCAAACTTACCTCACTTACCTACCCGAGGTCTCGGTAACCTCAGGCTCTGATACCAACAAATATAACCCCCTCGTCTCGGTTTGGTCGACTGACCGGTCCGAGTAGGCTACACGGGGAAAACCGACGTGAAACCCGTTAAGGTCCCACCTCGGTTAGCAACCCTAGAAAATTTCTTTTAATTTTATCTTGTCTAAAGGCATGATCATTTTCTATGTGAACACGACAGCGGAAACTCAATGGAATAAAAACAACCAATCCAAACAGCACTTTAAAACAACCCATTTTAACTTACACAGCAAGCCGTATCGATACACCAGAAGAGGGTATCGATACGCTTTGACCAGGTCAACTGCCCCAAATCAACCAAGGGAGACCGTATCGATACAGCCCTTGGGCGTACCGATATGCCCTCCTCGGTCAACATCTCACGGGCAACGATACAAGACCGTACCGATACGCCTAGAGCCCGTACCGATACGCCAAAATCACGTCAAAATCTCAAATTTCCAGTAAGGTTTTGGCATATCGATACACCCCCGTGTATCGGTACGCTGAGCCAAATCTGAGTCCCAAAATGTAGGACCGTACCGATACGGTCCTTAGGCGTACCAATACGCCCTGCACTGCAACACTTAAATTTGTAGCAAAACGACACGAGACTCAACTCTAAATGCAACTTACGACACCCCTAGCCACAAACAACCATTCATACAACTCTTATCAACCAAGAACTAGCATATAGAACTATTTAGACGAACAACGAAGCATTTACAACAAGGCATTCATACAAAGGAGGATCTTGCATTCAAAGCATACTTAAAGAGATTAAAAAGCCAAAAAGGCACATGTATTCACTCACAAGGTTTACATGCTCACAAGATAACATATACCATTCATAGACATAACCTTTCATCACAAGCATTTGACAAAACATAACATGGTCTACAAATCCAAAGCATGGCATAAACAACAACCAACATCTATGAGTCATACAACGCTTATACAAACACATAGCAGCCCCATTGCTAAACTACTACATTATTGACTAAACCATACTTGAGCAACTACAAAAGCTTGGAATGCCCCTTTCCTTGCTCCTTGCTAACTCCACGCGAATGATCTGCATTGTCGAAAACGAGAGCGTAAGCTAGAAGCTTAGTGAGGGTGCTCTAAAACCAAAAACAACGACAATGTAGGGTTCAAGCATATCATCCTTAACATCACACACAAGCATACATAAGCATCATTAAAGCACCATAACCATCAACTCATATATGCAAAATCATGGCATCTTACTTCATGTTAAGCTCAACAAGATAAAACAATTATCTTAGCAACAAAACCACATGAACAAGTATATTGGCAACTATTAGATTACTCGGATATGCGGATACTTCCGTTGGGGCTATCACCACCAACGTACTCAACAACAACATTACCTCGGTGGGATTACACTCATCACCGGACCTTGCATGGACGGGATTACACTCATCATCTCATGCCCTACGGATGGGATTCCACTCATCATCACGTATAATATAAACATTTCTGGTGGAATATTACATCACCGTACTCCTCCTTGGTGGCTTTAAGCCACCAAGGCTACGCGCTAATTTGACTCAACCGTGTGCACACTAATCCTAATGATTGATCATTTATACCCGGTAAGTTAACTAGTGCCAATCATACTATCAAGTCATATCATGATAAACCATGATGCATATCACATATCCATCATCACACACATCAATGTATAACTCATACATAAACAATTCATGTTCCACAAGTTCATTTCAAGCATAATTACTCAAAGCTCATAAAACACACAAGAAGTTAAGCTACCTACTTAACTTCTACCTCGGATTGGCCTACCAAGCACAATCCAAAACCTCGACTACACACTTGAACCAATTTAAACAAGTTAGAAAGTTCCACTCACCATCCTTCCTTAAGCAAACCAAGCAAAGCCGACTCAAGCCTCCATAATTTCCGGAATCATTCCCGACCCTCTTCAATGTTTCCCCTTGTTTCTAACCAAACAAAACAAGGTATTACGCAACCAAATCATCACCAAACACAGTCACAATCCCAAACCACAATCACAAGCCAAAACCTTAGAATTTCAAGCTAATGCTAACAACCAAAATCACATTTTCGTACTTCCCTTAGCCCCAGCTGAAAACCACCAACTCCAACACCTAAATTACCTTTAAAACCTTCAAAACACTTCTCTAACAACTCTATACCATCAGCCCTTCAACCCAACACAAAACCACATCAAAATTACGAGTTTTGACACATTTCAAAATATGCCCAAATATCTATTTCGGGATTTTTGACAAAATCCCACCATTTCAGAGATATAATGTGTATTAGGGTAAGATTAACTCAAAACTTAACTATATAAATCGAAAACAAGCCAAGAAACCATTAAAGTTTCATACTTTTCTTCCAACCTTGAAAACTTGAAAAACTAACAAGATGATGTTTTTGAAATCTAAAACTATGGACATGCTCGGGAAGGAGAGGAGAAGTCAAAAACGAAGTTACCTTGCAAAAATCACTTGAAACGGTGGAAGAATCTAATGGAATAGTATTTGGGGTTTGGGAGGTTTTAAATATCGTGATTTTTAGTTTGAAAGGGGAGGAAGATGATGAATAGCAAAAAACCCCCTTTTTCTCATATTTTTCATAGTTGTAAAAATTTACAGTTTTGGTATTAATGAAATTTAAATCCCTTTTTCTTTCTCTTTTTCTTTTTTTAAAACCAAGCTTATTTAATTAAATCGAGTCTAACGACTCGAACCCGACTCCTGACCCCAAAACACGGGTGTTACACTTTGCTTATTGATGTGGAACAGGAATAGGGCAAAGACTGAAAAGACACGGATTTAGTCTGAACCGTCCATTCATGGAATCTAGAAGCTGTTCTTCTCATTACAAAATTCTTCAATCTTTATTTATCTCCTTCTTTAGCTGGGGATGAACTCTTCTCATTAGGAATTCTTCCTTCGCTGATCGAATTCTTCTTCCTTGCTAGACGAATTCTTCTCATTAGGAATTCTATCTTTGTCAAAGCAGACTCTTCTCATTAGGAATCCTTCTTCGCGAGTTAACTCTTCTCATTAGGAATCCTTATTTGCTGGGCGAAATCTTCTCATTAAGAGCTCTATCTTTGTTGGGGCGGACTCTTCTCATTAGGAATCCTTCTTTACTGGGTGAAATATTCTCATTAGGAGCTCTATTTTCCATCGACTTCCTGTCAAAACAATTAAAATATGAGGGTTAACATGACCCTAATTTCCTACATGATGCATGAACCATGAATTGTTGAGATTCATCAATCGACTTCTGCCCTCTTAGGACCCTTTTTGACACTTCTTTTCTAATTTCCATCTCACATTTAGAATCGGCCGTCACAATCTCCTTTTCTGCATTTCTGGCCCTTTGCTCTAAAGCTCCCTTTCGGGTTTTCACTTTAGGTTGCTTTTCTCAAAGCGCCCTTTTGGGTTTCACTTTAGGTCGCCTTTCTCAAAGCGCCCTTTTGGGTTTTCACTTTGGCTTATTTTAGAGGCGCCTTTTCAGGTTTTTACCTCGATTTTCTCTTTCTCTTTCTTTTTCTTTTTTCCTTTTTCCTTTTTCCTTTTTCTTTTTCTTCTTTTTTTGACATAAAGGAAAAGGTATTATAGCTGACGAAATCTTATCCTGGCCAATCATATGTCACCTTGTTTTGGCAACATTTCAAATACCCATCCTTCAATGTTAAAGTTTTGCCCAATCCAAGAGTCTTTACAAAATGATGGTTCTCAACAGTAGATCATGGGCCTGCGGAAATTCTTCTTCATTCTCACTCTTCACAAATTGTATCAACTAAGATGCTAATTCAAAAGATCATGATAATGTGTTGGCCTTGTGATTCTGATCATCTCATCATGAACACAGAGATAAAGAACATTGTTCTTCGGGCGGCAGACTCTGTTGACATCTTCGTAGTCTATCTTCAAGTTCACATCATCTTGTCTTATACACTCTTCTTCAATATCCCAAAGTGATAAGGTTCACCTGCACTTTAAGAAAACATAGTAATACCAGGAAATTATCTGCTTTTATACATTATATCAACCATTTTTCTTGATGCCTTGGAAAAAAGAAAGCTCGGAAGTGAATTCATGAATTTTATTGAAGCTTATAAATCGAAATACAACAGGATTTGAAATAGTCATGGCAAACTGAAACAACAAAATCAAGAAACAAGGTTAGATCTCTAAGCATCCAAGGCATGAAGGTTACAACCACCCCATCGACCAGATATAGAGCTGAACTTACACTCATGTCCAACAGTCCTCAAGCGTTGCCAGGATGCTTTCAAATGTGAAATCTCTTCCAAAATACTAGGTGTCTGAGAGATTTTGCCTATCGGATGCCTAACTTCATTCTTCTGAGCCGCCCTTTACGGGTTTTCAACTCAGATCCTCTATTGGTTTCATGGCGCCATTTACGGATTTTCACCTTGAACCTCCCCTTTTTATTCCCATCTTTCTTTTTTTATATCTAAGGCACCCTTTCTGGGTTTTCACCATAGATATTTTCATTTTGCGAAAGCGCCCTTTCAGGTTTTCACTCCGCTTTTTTCTCTTTTTTTCTTTTTTATTCACTTTTTAAATTCTTCAGGCATAATACTTCTTGACTGAATTGGAGTTCACTGGCTTATGCAACTCCTTGCCATCCATTTCAGCCATGATCAATGCTCCTCTAGAGAAGGCCTTTTTGACAACGTACGGTCCTTCCCAGTTAGGCATCCATTTTCCACGGTCACCTCGATGTATTTGCAAGACCTTTTTCAACACAAGATCTCCCTCTCGAAATTCTCTTGGGTGCACATTTTTATCATATTCCGCATCATTCTCTTGTCAATTTCATTTGCCCCCAAGGGATAAGTCTGATACTTTAGGTACTATAGCATGTCATAATACCAGGGATACTTATCGACTTCTTCTTCTATGCTGCAATAATGGGCATAAGTTTCATAACTTTGCATTCGAATCGACATCATGTCTCCTAGTTTGTTTGCTACGAATACCGAAGCCAGTGTAGCTAAGACATCCACCATTTGGTTGTCTTCCCTAGGGGTATATGTAAAGGTAATTTCTTCAAATTCTTTCATTAGCTCCAAGATCAATTTTCGGTACTCAATCAACTTTATATCCTTTGTTTCCCATTCTCCACGAAGTTGGTAGATCACCCACGTTGAATCCCCATATACTTTCAAGATTTCTATTTTCCTTTCAATAGCAGCTCGCAGGCCCATGACACAAGCTTCGTATTTTGCCATACTATTGGCACAAATAATTTCTAGCTTGCTCGTGAACGGGTAGTGTATATTATTTGGAGAGATCAATATTGCTCCAATTCCACGTCCAAGGGCATTAACTGCTCCATCAAAATATAACTTCCAGGCTTCATTATCTAGGATTCCAGTTTCCGTTGTGGAGATATTCATCACATCCTCATCTGGGAAATCAAAGTTCAGGGCTCATAATCTTTCGATGCACGACTGGCTAAGAAGTCTGCTATGGCACTTCCTTTTATTGCCTTTTGGCTAACATACACAATATCAAATTCTAACAACAACATTTGCTAGCGTGCCAACCTTCCAGTCAATGCCGACACTTCCATCATAAATTTCAATCGATCAAGGCGGGAAATTAGCCATGTAGTGTGGTATAACATATATAGTCTGAGCCTACGAGTTACCCAGACCAAAGCACAACATAACTTTTGGATTGGCGGGTACCGTACTTCACATTCAGTAAACTTTTTGCTCAGATAATAGATAGCTCTTTCCTTCTTTCTTGTATCATCGTTTTGCCCTAGCACACATCCCATTGAGTTCTCTTAGATCGTCAAGTATAGGATCAACGGTCTACCAGGAACTGGTGCGACCAATGTTGGAGCATTTGTCAAATATTTCTTGATCATTTTATCAAATGTTTCTTGGCATTCTTCATTCCATTCTCCAGGGTTATTCTTTTTGAGCAACTTAAAGATTGGATCACATTTATCGGTCAATTATGAAATGAACCGAGAAACGTAATTCAGCCTGCCAAGGAATCCATGAACTTCTTTCTACGGACTGGGTGGTGGCAAATTTTGAATGGCCTTCACCTTATTTGGATCTATTTCGATTCCTTTTCTGCTGACCACAAACCCTAAGAGTTTTCTGGATGTTACTCCAAAAGTGCACTTGTTGGGATTGAGTTTTAACTAGTACTTCCTCAATCTCAAGAACAATTTCCTCAAATTTTGAATATGCTCTTCCTCAATATGAGATTTAGCAATCATGTCATCCACGTACACCTCAATTTCTTTGTGCATCATATCGTGGAACAAGGTAACCATTGCTCGTTGATACGTTGTCTCGGCATTCTTCAATCCGAAAGGCATCACATTGTAGCAATATGTGCCCCATAAAGTTATGAATGTTGTTTTGACCATGTCCTCCGGATTCATCTTTATCTGATTGTACCCTGAGAAACCATCCATGAAAGAAAACCATGAATGTCCTAACGTATTGTCAACCAGAATATCTATGTGTGGCGAAGGAAAATTATCCTTTGGGTTGGCTTTATTCAGATCTCTATAGTCCACACACATGCGTACATTTCCATCTTTTTCGGCACATGGACTATATTGGCCACCCACTCCGGATACTACGATACTGCGAGAAAACCAGCATCAATCTGCTTATGTACCTCTTCCTTTACTTTCAATACCATTTCTGGCCTCAGTATTCTAAGCTTCTGCTGGACCGGTTTACATTCTGGCCTGATGGGTAACTTGTGTACCACTATGTCAGTATTCAATCCTGGCATATCTTGATAAGACCAAGCAAAGACATCTTTGAACTCTCGTAGCAGATCAATCGGCTTTTACTTATCCTTTAATGAGAATGATGTTCTTATTTTTACCTCTCTTCTGATTTCATCTGTCCCCAAGTTGAGAACTCCCAACTCTTCCTTATGAGGTAAAATCTACTTGTCTTCTTTTTCGAACAACCTTAGTAATTCTTCAGGGATTTTCACATTCTGTTTCATCATTGACTTCATTGACTTCCACAAAACACACTGGCTGTTCAGAACCTACTCCAGGATTAGGTTTAGGATCATTCATGTAGTCGATAATTGGAGATCTGCAAAGGAAAAAATAATATATTTTGGAAAGGATGCACAAAATTAAAGAAACATGTTTGCCATTTGTGAATCACCATGAAAAGCATCTTTATTAAAATGGATAGGTATAACGGCCCTTTACAGACAATCCCTTATACTTGCGGGCAAAAGTATAAGGTGGTTCCTGGCATTTACTCTATTTATTCTTAGCTACAAGAAGGAAGTCTTCGGTGGCCCAGTTGTTCAACGTCTCGCCTAGGAGACATGGACGGATCTGTTCCAAAAATTCTGCATGTCGAACTACCTCAAAAATTCCACCAATGACGAGCTCATCCAGATTATTGCCAAAAATTTCCTCTTCGTGTAGCTTTGCGGTCTCTCGATTAACTTCTTCCAACTGTCTCTCAACATTTGCAAACCCACGGGACTTGAAAATCTTTGTCATGTCAAAGGAAGTTACCAGCCTAGAAGAAGTTTCAGTCCCCAGTAAACCGGCCTTCCTCTGTTCCTTTCTTTTCTTCAACTCCCTCAGTCAGCCTTGCATGTCTGGACTGAACCCTAGCCCGAAATGGTTCTTCTTTATGATGATAGACCTCGAACGTAAGTGTCATTGCAAGTGTTTCCCAAATCTTTTTCCCGTCTTCGCGCCCATTCCTAATGTTTCTTGCACAATCATTTTAGTTCAATTTGATAACCTTGGTCGCAGGAAGGGCTTGTCCTCAGCAACGAAGGTAGAATTTGCAAACTCCATATCCCGAAAAGAACACTCAAAGGCGTTTTCATCAGCTTGGATGTACGTGACGTCAGTGGTTATTGAAGAAATAATATCTTCCTCTGCACCGACACTAACCAGTTTTCCTTCTATAAAAAAATTGAGCTTTTGGTGTATGGACAACGAGACTGCTCCAGCTGAGTGAATCCAGGGTCTTCCCAACAAACAGTTGTATGTAGGCTTAATGTCCATTACCATAAAATCTCTGTTATAAATTGTCGGCCCGATCAACAGTGATACTTCAATCCTCCCCAACACATCTTGTGTTGTTCCATCAAAGGCTCTTACAGTATTCTGGTATATTTTCATGTGAGAATCATCAATCGACAACCTTTGCAAAGTTGCCATTGACATGGCATTCAGTGCCGATCCGCTATCAATTAGGACTCCTGGTAACACATACCCTTTGCAATGTGTGGTAATGTTCAAAGCCTTTATCGAACCCATTCCACCTTCAGGAATTTCATCATCAGTGAATGTGATGTAGTTGTCAGCAGTGATATGATTCATGATTCTGTCTAATTTGTCGACAGATATATCATTTGGTACAAATGTTTGGTTTAGCACCCTCATCAAAGCATTGCGGTGCCCTTCGGAGCTCAACAGTAACTCCAAGATATAAATCATTGCTTTGGAGCAGAAACCTCAAAAACTCTTGTGCTTGTTCTTCTGTTACCGGCTCATTTATCTTTGGAGCAGGATCCTCTCCAAAAATCTTTTCTGGTGTTATCGCAACCTTCCCTTTAATCTTCTCCGCTTCTTTAAGTACTTCTGGAGAAGAATAACATCTACCACTTCGGGTAAAGTGTCCCACTTCATTTACTGCCACTGTATCAGGCTGCTTATCCTTCTTTTCCTCTAACTCATCATTTTTTTCATCATTTGACTTTGTTTCTTCTTGTGGCTTCTCTTTTCCTGGTATGGTCACATTGGCTGTGTAAGTCCAGGGAACTGCATTGGTACTTTTGAAAGCAAATGGTGCAGGAGTCGAGATCACAACCCTTGGGGTTACTACCAGTTTCCCACTTGCAGCCTTTGGTTTAACAGAGACAACCAATGGCTTATGGACCAAGTAATTAGTTGCAGAACACTCAGAAGTGCACACCTCAACTTTTTTCTTCATTCTTGCTTTCTCAAAGAATTCAATCTCTTTGTTATCCATCATTTTCTGAATCAAGTTCTTGAACTCTTCACAATACTAAATCTTGTGACCATATTCTTGATGATACTCGCAATACACCTCACATTGTATCTCGATTTCCACTTTCATGCTCATTTCAGTCATCCTGGCATTGTACAACTGTTCAAACACCCATTTCAGCGGAGATCTAATTTTTGAGACATCAGTCTTCAATCGTCTTGCTTCATCATCTTCCTCAATAGCATTCACCTCTCTCCCACCATGACTCGGCAAAGGGTTCACTGCAATGCTCGGTTCATCAAACTTTAAGATCCCAGTGTTGATCAGATTCTGTACCACTTTCTTCAATGTGTTGCATGTCTCAATCGAATGCCCCGGTATCCCAGCATGAAATTTACAATGGGCATTAGATTTGTACCATTGAGGGTAAGGAGGCTGCAAGGGCATCAAATGATATGGCCTCACCAAATCTTCTTCATGCAGTTGGGGATACAATTCGGCATATGTCATATGAATGGGTGTAAAATTTATCCTATCATTTCTTGGCCCACGAGAGTCCTTGATTGAATTGATGTGAGCACGATTATGCCACCCAACGATGCAACTTCAAACCTTCAGGGAAGTTTGCTATTTCACTTGTTACATACTGATGTGTAACATTTCTTATACTTATACTACTTATTAGTGTGTTCAAGTATGTATATAATATTCTATGTGTGTTTTAACTTAGTTTGATATAACTTATGGTGTGTTTATATTTGTTTGTGAGCTAATAAATAAGGTTGCAAGTGTTTACGACTTGTATTATTGTTTCCATTAAGTTTACAATACTTTGATGGAAGTTTGTTGCCTTTTGACGTAGGTACGTAAAAGGACACTAGCTCAAGTGAGCATATGCAGCTTAAATCCAGCTCAAGTGAGCGTATGCAGCTCAAATCCAGCTCAAGTGAGTGTGTGCAGCTCATCTCCAACTCATCACACTTTCAGCTAGTTTGTTTCAGCTCAACTCATTTCCAGTCAGCTCAACTTTAGCTCCACTAGCTCAACTTCATCTAACAATTCCAGAAGTAGCTGAATTGCATCCTACAAGTCGGGGAGTGAACCAATGCACGCGTGGCAGCCTAGGTGGAATCCGAGCATGTGATCAGTGTCTATGTGCATGTGCCACATCTTCAAATTAAAAAAAACAAAATAAAATGGCAGCAATCACGTGGGTTTGCAATTGTTCTCATAACACGGTGCAATTATTCTCTTCACTACATGTGAAGATATGCAGCAATCACGTGGACATTCAAGAAAGCCACAAAAGAGAGAAGCTGGCATAAGCCAATTGTTTTCATTCTCTACAATGTGCAGCTGGAACAAATGGGTTTGCAATTTCAAATTTCAAGCACAATTAGACATGTGTTCATTCTCAATTCAGCGGCAGAGAACAAGATAAGGATCAAAGATGTGGAATTTAACATGTGCTGTTTGAAACACAACACATTTAACATGTGATGTTTATCCCTTTGGCGCCCCAAAATCAAATGCACGGCCAAGGTGCATTGCTGCCCCATTTGAGTAGTTTCTTCACTTTGAAATTTAATTTTCAAATGGCCGAATAATTAACAACCACCAATTTCATTTCGGCAACTACCTATGTATCCTATATATATGTCATCCGAATCACTTTGTAATGGTAGACAGTTTATGAAATATTATTTTGTGAGATTTATTTCTCAATTTCGGTTCTTTACCGAACTTTTTTGGCATTTCAGACTTTGTTTTGATTTGTCAAATTTACTTGATACTTCGGGTTCCTAGATCGCTATCTAGTGGGTCCAAGTCCTCCAACGTGAAGCATATTCGATTCGGGTTTGCATAGTATATTGTGCAGGTTCTTTCGAGCTTTCTGTCTTGATGTTAGATAGATTCGATTCAGGTTTGTTCAGCATATTGTTCGAGTTCTTTCGAGTTTAACGTTGCCAAACTCCCGCTGATTTTTCCAGCAACGTTTCTGCCATTTTTAGGACACCCAAACAGCCATGAACGCTACTTGAAGCATTCGTCTTCTTCGTCGTCCAAATCTGTCCAGAAATTCCTACACCTTTTTTCTTCGTTTCTTTTTGTTTTCTTTTGTTTTTCTTGTTATTTTGATCCTAAAACAATGTCCATATTTGTTTTTATTGCAGAGATATGCTTGCTACTATCATAGATCCGTTGCAGACAAGGAACGTTGTTTCTGAAGCAACGTACCCCTTTATCACGAATTCTGCGAGTTTCCCGCTTCAATTCTAGGTGAGGTGATGGTCATATTCTTTAGAGCCTCATATGTACTTTTATTGTTCACTTCATTATCCTTCCTCTTATAATTCCTCCGGGAGCTCTCTCACTCTCAATCCGATCACTCTTGATCGCAATGTCTATCAATTCTCTAGTCATCACAATATCAGCAAAATTCTGCATAGCATTACTGATCAACCTCTTGAAAAGTGGCCCCCTCAGAGTTTGAACAAACATGTGGGTAACCTCATTTTCCATTAGTGGAGTTTGCACTTGAGCTACGACATCTCTCCGTCTTTGAGCATATTGTCGGAGTGTTTCATCATTTTTCTGCTCCATGCCTTGCAGAATAACTCAGCTAGGGACCATTTCTTTCACATGTTTGTAGTGCTCTACAAAGGCTCTTGAAAGATCTTTCCACGATTGAATGTTCACACAGCTCAGTTGTGTATACCATCGGGCCGCTGAACCAGTTAAGCTATCTTGGAAGCAGTGTATCAGCAACTTCTCAACCTTCAAATGGGCAGCCATTTTCCGCCAGTACATTGTAAGGTGGGACTTTGGACAAGTAGTCCCTTCATACTTTTCAAAATCAGGGGCTTTAAATTTCAGAGGCAGTATCAAATTAGTCACTAAACTCATTTCAGCAGCGCCTAGCCCCAACTCATTTCCTTTTTGTAACTCCAACAAGCGGTCTTCCAAGGCTTTGTAGCGCTCTTCGTACTTCCTTTCAATTTCAACACGAATCTTTCTATCTCATTCAAAGTATTTAGATCATGGACCTCGTCACCACTCCCAAAATTTGCCCCAACATGCACTGGGTGACTGGTGTCGCCCCTGCCAAGTTGATGTAGACCTTTTTCGCAGGAGGTGGTTTTTCAGGCTGCATTCTGATGTGAGATGTAGTTTTAGCTTAATCATTCACATCGTTTGAAGCACATTCAGGCACTTTAGCTTTTCCAGACTCCTTCGTTCATAACATGACAGTCAGCTAACCGATAATCTCTGCTTGTGTTTGAGCAAAATGCTATTTGATAGATTGCTCCATTCTATCTTCAACAGCCATGGTTAAAAGCAAACTGCTTGTGTCTCCAACCGATCATTCTCCAAACTGACAATTCTATCTTCAACAGCCATGGCTTTAGAGCGCATGCTTAAAAGCAAACTGCCATTAAATTTTTCTTCATTAAATCCCTTATTTTGCAATTTATATTACGAAGTTAAATGCATGAATGTATGCATGAATACAAAAAAAGGTATCGGATTTTAGGAACTAGTCTTTTGGAAACATCCACTTGTCCGAAAGTTCAAATACAAAGAAAAGACAAAATTCATAAAAGAAACTACTAGCCCTAATTCCTAAGTTGACCATCTCGTGTAGTGTAGGGCGTGTAGGTGTTCCCTTTTTGTAAGAGCGCAAGTGCACACTCCTGCCAAGTTATAGTATAAAAGATGTCAAATCCCACGAGGATTGGACAGCTTGTCTGGTTTCGTAGTCCCTACACAATGGAAAAATAAAAACACAAGTGAATGGTTTGTTGAGATGAAAAGTAAATAAAAACACAAGTAATAAAGAAGGTGAATCAGGTTGATAGAGCAGACAGGGTTATGCTACCACTTAGTGTGAAAACTGCGTTGAAAAAGGATTTAGTTATTTTGTGCTGCCACGATATGCTGCATTGGCGGGTATGGTGAGTGGCAGGCTACGACCCTATCACGCGGCCGCAGTGGGTCACTACCACTGCAACTTTCGATGTCTCGGTAGGTGGAATAGAAATAAGTCATGTCGGCAAGTCTGGCAGATACTCTAAGTTCGACAGGATAGTCGACAGTGATCCCTCCTATTTCTAGGTATGGATGCTCGAGAGTTAACGTGACGTAGGCAATACCTAGCAATATTAACGTAAACCTAACATAGGCTAGTCAACTCGGTTGGTAATCCCTTTTAGCCGCGGAAACTTGTGCACTGGTGTGGAACCAAGTTAGTCACGCCTCAGCACGTTGTGAGCGTACTTAACCCTTTCGTGAGCCTTGCACTTTCGTGTCCGGCAAATGGATTCTCTCAACTGACTGGTGTAGAATAATTGTAAGAATGAAGTGCAATAGATTAAGCAAACTTGGAATATTTCATTAAAGAAAACAACTCAAAACCTAAAACAACCGTTTCAAACTAATTTACAATATAACCCTAACCCAAGTGGACTTTAGAAGATAGCGGCGGCAAAGAACACTAGAAAAGTCTATAGAAAACCTAAGATGGTCTGAACTAGGAGTTACAATGGGTATTTATAGACTAAAGACTAGGTTAAGTCCTCTTTAAAGTAGAAGTCCTCGAAAGTAGCTTTCCATCTTTAATATGACTTTAAACTCCGACTTCTTTGCGTGGAATATGGACTTTATCTCGTTTGCCTTAGCCCGCAAGTAACCTTAAGATTTTTTCTTTGGCAGCCCTGGCCGCTGTTACAGACGTCGGAAAATCAAATGGACGTCGGCGACGGATTCAGGGATTTTAGCTCTACAGATCGCGCTCCGATTCTCCAACTTCCATAGTCAGCTGCCGTGGGCAGCAAGGTCGGCAGCATCTCTACTCGGCAACAACTCGACAGCAACTTGTCTTCAGCTGGAACTGCATTAGTACAGCTCCTGGGTTTTGCTCCTCAGCATTGTGTCCTCCGCTCCTCGATTCCCTCATTTAGCCTTTAGTACCTAAATACAAAATACACTAAAACAGTATCTCTTGTTTACCAAATAAATAATAATTTATAAAAGCAAGGTAAAACACAGAAAATACTGTAAAATGCCATGCATGCACCTACTTATGCCTAAAATATGCTTAAAAATTAATAATAAGTGTTGGAATTTGCATGAAATATAGGACTTGTGGACACTTTACACACCCCCAAACTCGAAATATTGCTTGTCCTCAAGCAATGCAACCTAAAATACTTGCTCTAATAATAGTCAGAAAGAAATACTTGTTTTTAACCTGATTTTATGCCTCAAGGCTGTGGCACCTATATTAATTTTGTGAAGGGGTTGAGAGGAGGCTGGAGTCTTTTCAGTTGAGGAGGAGGAAGATGTTTAGATTACGAAGCAGTGGCCGACAAATGTTTTGGCAGCGGTTTTAGCATGTGAGGTTTTTGCTTTCCGCGGCGGCTGAACTCTTTTCGGCGTATGCTGTAGCTCTTCTTGCGGTTTGGCAGGAGAAGCGACTAGAGATGCATCGCTCTCTTCTGACTCCGTCTCGAAGTCCACAGGTTCTTCGGCTATTATGTGCCGCTTTCTCTTCCTTGTTCCTTCCTCCGTGGGTGCTGCCGGAGGGATGAATGCCATTGGGATGGCTGTTGTTGCTGCTACCACTGTTGTTTCGAGCTTCAGCTGTGGCTGCTCAATCTTCTCTGATTAGGAGGTGTCTACCACTGTGTTTGTTGTGCAGGCAGGGGAGAGATGTTGTTGGTGCCTCTCACGCGAGTCTGCCACTGTCTTGGATAGAGTGGTGGCTGAGTAAGTCAGATAATGCATGGGAGAGGGCACCTGGCGGTCAGTCTAGTGGGCAGCAGCGGCTGGTGGAGTTCTTTGTGCTTGGGTTGCTGCTGCAAGCTCCGCTAGGTATGGCGGCATGATGAGCACACCACCAGGAAATTTCTGCAGAAAATAAGCCACAACGACTTCTTGGACCTCCCCAACATAGTTAATGAAGGCCAACTGCTACTGCTCGATGCGCTTTGTGCTGTCCATAAGGGTATGCAGCAATGGGAGGACTTCTTTGTCTGGGCAGCTTCAGTACTGCCCGGGGCGGCTGGAGTTTCAGGCTGTGTGGCTAAAGGCTGGGTGGGCGTTGCTTGCTCTTTCTCCGCATCATGCATCATCTGAATGCGGACCTTTTTGGTCTAGCCCTCTTTGGTAGTCCTCAGCTCATCTGTGGGCTCTGCCGAGACACGGAAGTTGGTGTAGAGACTTGTGATGAGGGATGGGAAGTACAACCTGCCTTTCTTCTTTTTGAAGTAGTTGTGGATTTCTGTACAGATAATTTCCCTTACGTTTATCGGTCAGTTCATCAGGATACTGTGATTTAGGGTGAGGCGCGACCGATCAAAGATTCAGTTGTGGGATGTAGGCAGCAGACGCCTTTTAACAAAGGTGTTCCACAACATGGCTTCTGGCAGCAGGTGGCGGCGCTGGACAGATCCCACATGTTTGCCCCCCATCCATGGTGTGTTGGGCTTGTAGAGTTTGGCCTTGATTTCCTCATAGTTGGCAACCGTCAGTGACTGCCTCCAGTTCTCATGAGGGTTGTCATCCATATCAAGGCCGTAGTACCTGTTGATGACAGCGGCATTTAGTTTGACTGGCTCCCCGTGGACGTAGACAAATGGCTTCTCCGAGCAAGGCTGATGGGAGTAGAATTCCTTGACTAAGGTGATGTTCGCTATCTCTGGTTGCTGAGCGAACATATCCCATCCCTTGTTGTGGATGGTTTGGAATAGGGCGGGCTCTAGACCACGGTCTCCTGTTTGTCGTGTGTAATGGAAACCTTACTCCTCCCATACTACCTGCTTGGAGAACTTATTTCTGTATCTGTCCTCGTCCTCCTTGTAGCAAAATCTCTTATATATGGGTTTTTGGGTTGATGTTGATTCCATATGAACGGTTGTATTTAACTGAAACTAGAAAGAAAAGTTATGAGAGAGCAGGGGAATCAGATAGAAGATAGCAAAAAGGTGAAAGTAAAGTAAAATGAAATGGGTGAGTGGTGTATATATAGGGGCTGCCGAGAAGTGCCAGGGCGGCATTAAATGCTCAATGGTCTGATTTTCTTACGCACGTTACGGATTTTTCTGCCCGGTATTTTCAGATCCGTTGGCAGCTAGCCGTTGGCGACCAACTAGCCGTTACGCGTTGTTGCGCTGGCTGCTACCTCGGTAGGATGGTGGGCGGGCTTTTTGTTGGGCTTCCTTCTTAATCCTACTCTTGCATTCCTAAACTTGAAATAAAAATAAAAATGGAAATAAAAATAATTAAATGGTTTCTAAAAAATAAAATAAATTCTTATCCTAATGCATAAAAATAATAAAATAAAAATTAAGTTATGTTGGGAGCGCCTTTGGGTGCATCTCCCATACATAACCACTTCCTGAGGTGGTTTGCCTTTTTCTTCCCTCCTGGGGGGTCCTCATGTTCTTTCAGATGCTGTGTTACTGGGTCCTTAAGTCTGCCCCTAGGCCTGTCGCGGCAGCTGCTGCATTGGCCTGTTTCCACGATGATTTTGGTAGCTCTTGCATCCGGGATTCCTTTTCCTTCCTCTGAGGGTTGTAGCACGTTTATCTTTATGCTCTGGTCCTCTACCCTCATTGTCAGCTCTCCGAGTTCCACATCTATAAGCGTTCTACCCGTGGCCAAGAATGGTCGCCCAAGGATGATAGGGCTTTTTCGTCGGCCTCACAATCTAAGATGAGGAAGTAGGCGGGGAGAATCAGGTTGCCCACCTTTACCAGGATGTCTTCGATCTTTCCCTCCGGTTGTACAAATGAGTGGTCAGCGAGTTTAAGCATGACAAAGGTCGGTTTGGCAGGCCCAATACCTAGTTTATCGAAGACGGCCTTTGGCATCCGGTTGATGCTGGCTCCCAAGTCACACAGGGCCCTGGTCTCATGTTTGCTGCCTAGCCTGCATGGGAAAACAGAGCTACCCGGATCAGTCTGCTTGGGCGGCAACTTGTTATGCAACATAGCCATGCACTCTTCAGTGACAGCCACAGTCTCGAATTCCCCTAACCTATTTTTCTTAGAAACCATGTCCCTGAGATGCTTGGCATAGTTTGTATGCTTTGAATGGCTTCTATCAGAGGTATATTGATATGCACCTGTTTCAGAATATCTAGGAACTTTCTGAATTGGTGCTCTTGTTGCTGCTGCTTGAGCTTTTTGGGAATGGTGCTAGCAAAAGGATGTCCTATATGTGCTCCTTACTTTGGGGCTTAGTCCGGGGAAGATCATCCATTTTAGGGCCGCTATCATGCTCTGCCACTGGGGCGACTAGTATTGTTGCTGCTGTGGCAGGCTTGCTTTTTTGGTCCGGCTGAACTTCCAGCCGTTCTACCATCCTGGGCTCATCCAACTACTTCCCACTTCTTGTTGATATAGCCTTGTAATGCTCATAAATGGGTTTGGCTGCTGCTTGTGAGCTGCTGGATGATGCACCCATAGTCCAGCTATTGTAGATTTCAGTGAACTGCCCAAATTGGATCTCCAGGTTCTTTATGGCAGCTTCCTAGTTGTTCATCTTCATTTCCATCCTGTCCATAAAAACTCAGTTTTTTCAATAAATTCACTAGTTTGCTTCATAAAAGTTTTCAGAGTTGCTTCTAGTGACCTATTGTGTTGTGGCTGCTGAGTCTACTGCCGGGACTGGTTCTTCTAGTAACCTCCCTGTAGCTGTTGAGGATTTGAAGCTGTCTTTGGGTTACTCCAGGAGAAGTTGGGATGGTTTCTTAATCTAGGATTATAGGTGTTCTGGGCAGGCCTGCTATTCCTCTCGTATCCTCCCATGTAATTTGCAGATGCAGTGCAGGCAGAGGAATCGTGGTTTCCGCCACATTCGCCACAGAATGGCTCCACAACTTTTACTTCATAGACCTTCCCAGGGGGTTTCACAATCTTCATCACCAACTCCGTCAGCGTATCGAGGTGGGCGTTAACAGATTCTGAGGCTTCTACCTCATTGGCAGTGGCTGGCCACCTTGTGCCGCCTCAGCGAGCTATCGGGTACTTGTAATCATTTTTTTGCGGCTATGTTCAGTAGCCACAGTGCTTCCTCTGGAGGTCTGTCTAGGATGATCCCGTTGACCGAGGCATCTATCATCATCTGAGTTGGGTAGTTAACCCCGTTATAGAATATAGATACCTGAGTCCAAGCTGGTAAACCATGTAGCGGACAATTATTCAGCATCTATTGGTACCGCTCCCATGCCTCGTACATTGGCTCGTCATCCCCTTGTCTAAAGGTTGTGATCCCATTCCGCAGCCTGTCAGTGACATTAGACGGGCTGAAACGGTCTAGAAAGTCTTTGTAGAGCTTCGTCCATGTATTAAAAGATTCGGCTGGCTGGTTATTCAACCACTGTTTCGCCCTATCCCTCAATGAATAGGGAAATGGCCTCAGCCGTAGTACATCCTGGTGAACCCCATGTAGCTTGAATGATCAGCATATATCCACGAATCCTCGTAAACGCTGTTGAGCATCTTCTGTAGCAATCCCTCCGAAGTGCCCTAGTGTATTTATCATGTTGAACATGACGGGCTTTAGCTCAAAATGGTCTGCTCCTATATCCGGTTCCGTCACGATTGGCTCGAACCTTTGGAAGTCATGTTCCATGTAATCTCTAGTTGTTCGAACCTGGGGCGGCCTGGGCAGATCAGGGGGTCCTGCCTCGGTTGATCTTGTGGTCCTTTGGGCGGCAAGTCGTGCTGCCCACCCCTGCCATTCATGGCATCATTTGGTGGGTCCTCGTTTACCATGGTTTCCTCCTTTGCTTTGCCCTTGTCTCCTTTGTTCTTTAGGACTTCCCTGAGCTCCCTCTTAATCCTTCTTGTTTCTTGTTCGAGATCGTCGTAAATGAGGAGATTTTCTTTAGGGTTGGCCCTGGTCATACATTTGCAAAGGACACGGTAAATTTTTTTTGATTAAAAATAAAAATGAAATAAAATGTAAATGAAAAGTGCAGAAATTGAAAAACGAAATTTGTTGTTACCAATCCTCAGCAACGGCGCCAAAAACTTGTAGGCGTGTAGGTGTTCCTTTTTTGTGAGAGCGCAAGTGCACACTCTTGTCAAGTTATAGTATAAAAGATGTCGAATCCCCCGAGGATTGGACAGCTTGTCTCGTTTCGTAGTCCCTGCACAATGGTAAAATAAAAACACAAGTGAATGGTTTATTGAGATGAAAAGTAAATAAAAACACAAGTAATAAAGGAGGTGAATCATTTTGATAGAGCATGCAGGGTTATGCTGCCACTTAGTGTGAAAACTGCGTTGAAAAAGGATTGAGTTATTTTGTGCTGCCACGATATGTTGCCTCGGCGGGTATGGTGAGCGGCAAGCTACGACCCTGTCACGGGACCGCAGCAGGTCACTACCACTGCAACTTTCGCTGTCTCGACAGGTGGAACGAAAATAATCCTGGCGGCAAGTCTGGCAGATACTCCAAGTTCGGCAAGATAGTCGACAGTGATCCCTCCTATTTCTGGGTAAGGATGCTCGAGAGCTAACGTGACGTAGGCAATACCTAGCAATCTCAGCGTAAACCAAACACAGGCTAGTAAACTTAATTGGTAATCCCTTTAGCTGCTGAAACTTGTGGACTGGTGTGGAACCAAGTTAGTAACGCCTCAGCACGTTGTGATCGTACTTAACCCTTTTGTGAGCCTTGCACTTTCGTGCCCAACAAATGGATTCTCTCAACTGACTGGTGTAGAATAATTGAAAGAATGAAGTGCAATAGATTAAGAAAACTTGGAATATTTCATTAAAGAAAACAACTCAAAACCTAAAACAACTGTTTCACACTAGTTTACAACATAACCCTAACCCAAGTGGAGTTTAGAACATGGCGGCGGCAAAGAACACTAGAAAAGTCTATAAAAAGCCTAAGATGATCTAAACTAGGAGTTACAATGGGTATTTATAGACTAAAGACTAGGTTAACTCCTCCTTAAAGTAGAAGTCCTCGAAAGTAAGTTTCCATCTTTAATATGACTTTAAACTCTGACTTCTTTGCGTGGAATATGGACTTTATCTCGTTTGCCTTAGCCCGCAAATAACCTTTAGATTTTTGCTTCGGCAGCCCTGGCCACTGCTACAGACGTTGGAAAATCAAACGGACGCCGGTGATAGATTCAGGGTTTTTAGCTTTATAGATCGCGCTCCGGTTCTTCAACTTCCATAGTCAGCTGCCGTGGGCAGCAAGGTCGGCAGCATCTCTACTCGGCAGCAACTTGTCTTCAGCTGGAACTGTATCAGTACAACTCCTGGGTTTTGCTCCTCAACATTGTGTCCTCCGCTCCTCGGTTCCCTCTTTAAGCCTTTAGTACCTACATACAAAAATACACTAAAACAATATCTCTTGTTTACCAAATAAATAATAATTTATAAAAGCAAGGTAAAACACATAAATATTGTAAAATGCCATGCATGCACCTACTTATGCCTAAAATATGCTTAAAAACAATAATAATAAGAGTTAGAATGTGCATGAAATATAGGACTTGTGGACACTTTACATGTAGCAAGCGAGTGATAACTTCTCCATGCTCCTGCTCGATGTTGGGTTGCTCCAACAAACTCGTAGCCTGCCTTGACAGTATCTGGACGTACAAGGCAACACTCCTAACATGTTTCTTGAAATTCACCAATTCATCATTCTGGCTTTAAACGGTACGTCGTGCCAATTTCTACTTGTCTTTCCATGCTCCACTTTCTACAGTCAGGCTCCTTCATAACCTGCAAGTTTATCCTTCAGATCCTGTATAGCATTTTCTAGCTCTGTTACCTTTTTTGTAGTCCTTCCTTCTCTATTTACAACTAAAGTTTGTCCTCATTGTGGTATTTTGTAATTAATTGCTCTAGCTGCGTTATTTGACTTGTTAAATCGAAGTTCCTAGCTTGTTCCTCTTCCATCTTCTTTTTCGCTTTACTGCTTGATTCTTTTCTTGACCTAAACTTCTTTTCATACATCTTTTTATAATCTTATATGTTCTTGGTCATTGCATCCAGTTTCTCTGACAAGCTCTTCACTACTTTGCCCGTTCCTTTCTTTTGCTTTGCTTTGTAATCATTGTGCAATTCCTGCAACTCTATCAGATCACGACGAATCTTCTTGTTTTGTTCCATCAGCTCTTTTTCCTTTCCCTCACGCATGCTTACCTGTAACTTCGCCATAGTCTGTTCTTCGGTGAGATCACTGATTCCCTTTTCGTACTTCTTCAAATCCAACTCACGGTCATGATTGAGCTTCTCTAAAGCCGAGGGTGCTTCCTTAGTAGTTTGAATAGAGGAACTAGCATTTACCGACCTTTCTTAGAATGTGTTGTCGTTGACCCTTTGCATTCTCCATTCATCGTATCTCGCCATCACTTTTGAGTCTTGATATGGTTGGACCCTTCTCGGCTTATCTCATGCTCCTGCAGTCTGAACTACTATCCCTTTGTATTCATTTGTCTTGTGTGCGTACTCGAACTTTGCCATTCCTGCAGTAGCCGGTATAAACTATCTTGAACCAAATTGTCTAGATACTAGCAAAAGGCAGTAAGTCGTTCCTCCCCAAATTCCTGACAATAGGACCCAGTCTCTGTCTCCACACCGATATAAGAAAGTTGTTCCTTTATTCAACCATGGAGCCTTCCATACCATATCAGTATCTTTCAAGTCTTTGAAGTATTCTTCCTAGTGTTTTTCACTCTTTTCCTCTAAAGGACAGCTAGCTATGTGTTCTTCAATTTGTGAATATATGTCAAGATACCTGGTTCCTCTGTAAGATGTGTTCCACCTGTGACCTCTAAACCAGATTTCAAGTAGTTGTGCACATCCCCAAAACCTTCCTTCTCCTGATTTCTTGCAAGCAGTCAATGATCTATAAGTTTCTGTCAGGATTGCAGACACTGAGTTGACTTCTTTCTCTAGTCGCTCAAATAGTCCCATAGTAGACGAATCAATATGCCCTAGAGTTCTTGGAAATAGGACCAATCCGTAAATACACAAGGTGAAAAGGCTTCTCATCCTAACTGACTCATCATTACTTTCCAATATTAGTTCTTTAAAGCTCCTCCAATTGATTCATTGTCTATCTTCATTTTGATCTATGCTATCATTATTTGCCATTTTTCTGTCCAACCATTCTTTTGTTTTTCCAGTTAATGATATTAAATTCTTGATGAAGCTTGAATTATTGACGGGACTAGTATAAATCTTATCACTTTTAATTCTTGGACAGTTGACCAGTATCTCATATTCCTCTAGTGTTGGTGTCATGTCTACTTGTCCGAAGGTGAAACAATTGTACGTTAGATTCCAAAACGGTGCTATGGCTCTAAGAACCTCTTGATCAACCTTTACGCTTAATAGCAAGGCTTTGTCTCCAAATTCCTTCTTAAATTGCTCCTTCATTTCACTATCACACTGATCCCACATTTCTTTTAATTTTGGTAAACAGATATTCTGATTAGTGTTTATCTTTACATAGCACTTCATCTTGGACACTTCACTCTTACCGAGGTTGTCCCCCTTCTCGTGCTGAGTTTGCTCGGACCAGGTCCAAACTGTTGTATTATCTTATCATATCTTAAACTCTCGGGACATATCGAATACTTCCAAATTGACTGGCTCCCGATTCGATGCCAAAACAAATGCAATTCAGAGAAACACATAATACGTAGCAAGGAAAATAACTTGAGACATGTATTTAAACCGAGAACACCTGTCATAGGTCCCTCTTTGGCTCTAGCGGCGTGAGCTTCTAAAACAGAATGTGGGCTTTATTCTAGACTCTTGGTTCCCGAACTATCGTTACGTTCTACTGCGACAGTAAGACATCGATTCGGTAGTATATGTCCCTTATAACGGAGCCATGGGCCCTACGACGCATAAGGTTAGTATACCGGAAGAAGACAAAAATCCAAACTCGGAGCTGAAGAGCATCACGTCGGATATTGTCTCTCTCCCACTAAAGGGTGAAAAACACGGGTTGAGGGTTTATGCATGAATGATAGATATATCATACACAAAAGCTAACCCCATTTTTCCAAGAAATTCATCCAACAATTCTTTAGAAAAAATTAAGTTCAGATTAATGTTCGAAATGCCAAAATGCCACGTGGAATTAATTAATAGGCTTGACTCTCAATTATATCACAGCGGAGTCGCAAAGCTGTCGCAACCATTTTTTTAAAACTCGTTTGTGGAAAAAATAGCCTGACGATTAGGGTTTTGGAAATCAGGTTTTCTTAATTAATTTGATTTTAAAATTAGGGATTTTTCCATTTTAATCAAATTTTCTTTATTTTCTTTGAAAATCGTTTTGGAGTCGCCACCGGTCACTTTAGTAAACTTGACACCATAAAAACGGACCAGAGATTCTTTTTGTAAAATTTGGGTCCGGGAGTCGGTTACGTGTAGTGAAGGGTTAGCACCCCTACGAACTCTCGTTATCGGTACCTTATTAATTCCACGTGGCATTTTGAACATTAATCTAAATTAATTAAATCTTTTAATTATTAAACAGATTGCATTTCAAATGGGGATATCCATTTGTAGGAAAATACATTTTGGACGAATATAAGTTTTGAAATGTCCAAATACATTAGGACACTTCAATTTATATTAAAAAATGTATCTCAACACAAAAGGTTTAATGCATGTCTAATTATTGTCTTGTTCATTTTAAGTAAAACCTAATTAAGGCTCAATTAATTAATTAATTAAGATTCTATAAATATTATTAAATTTTGGGCTTTAATGGTAACACCCAATTAATTTGGGCACTACTCATATTAGGCCCAAAAGTAACAATATTCCTATTTTAACTGCCACTAACTAATTATTCCTTATCTTAATTTGATTTTATTAAAACTACTTAGGTGAGATTACATGTTTCTAAGTTTAAATGGTATGCTAGATAGTTAACTAGAATACCCTTTTGATTAACATCTCATTATATTGAAACACTAACCAAATTAGGGTATTGAAGTTGTTATTTAGCATCCATTTATTTTCTACAATTTTTCTCCCTATTCAATTATTTAATTAAGAAACATATACTAAAGGCTCTACTATATGCTTAACTAAAAACATGTTATCATGCAAATAAACTAAATCAAGGCAATTAAATTATTTAAAGCTATAAATGACTAAATTGAAAGAATTAAACTTAGAACAAAGCTAGAAGGGACCAAATTGAATAGTATTCAAACTAGAGGAGCCAAATTACAATGATTTAGGGACTAAAATGAGAGGAAAACAAAATTAGGAAGCTAGAAGTTTAAAAAGAGGAAAGAAGGGCGTGAATCCTATATCCAGGTCGAATGACTCGCACGGGTCGAGTCAAACCGGTGCCAAAACGGTACCGTTTGACTCAGGATATAAATACCCAATTACGAGCCAACTCAGTCATTCGAGCCAAACACTCTCTCTCTCTCTTCCCACCCATTCTCTCTCAACTCGAACGCCCAATTTCAATATTCTCCTAAAATTTTCGATCAAAATCCCCTATTTATTCATCGTTCATCCCATGTTCTTCACTTTTCTTCTCTTTGATCGAACACAAACTCCTAAACCCATTCGTTTCTTGTTTCTTACAGATCAAAACCCACTTTTAATCCTTCGTTCTTCTCCAATTCTTTATTTTTCTATCATTAATCCATTTTAAACACCAAAATCATGTCAGCCCATGTTTATCCTTGTAATCACTAATTTTGTCCGGACATCGAACCCCTTTATGTTTGTATTGTTAGTGGGCTTATTGGGCTGTTAGGTACTTAAAAGGAAAAAACGAAAAAGAAAAAATATACGTGTATATATATATTACTAATATATTATATTTAATACTATTTTATTATAATGTTCTTTTATTATTTGTTATTAAGTATTTCATAATCTTTTAGTAATGTTAATGTTTAGCTATTAGTATTAGGATTAATATCCTATACACTGGCGGTGGAAACTGAAAGTTTCCACAAGCGCCTTAGTTTTAGGGTTTAGGGAGTTAGTTTAGGGTATATGGTTTAGGGGTTTAGGTGTAGGGGTTTAGAATTTATGGATAGTTGTTTCAATTTAAGGTTTAGGGTTATAATTTAGGGTTTATAGGTTAGGGTTTAGTTTTTAGGGTAGTATGGTGAGGATTTAGGTTTTAACCTATAAACCTTAAATTATAACCCTAAACCTTAAATTGAAACAACTATCCCTAAATTCTAACCCGCCACACCTAAACCCCTAAACCTTATACCCTAAACTAACTCACTATACCCTAAAATTAAGGCGCTTGTGGAAACTTTCAGTTTCCACCGCCTGTGTATAGAAAATTCATCCTTAGTATTATTAGTAGTTATTGGTACTATTATTATATATTAATCTAACTTGTTTATTCACCTTCGTTATTTATATTCATTATTATAGCTATTTATGTCATGTTATTATGTGTATGTTTTTATTATTGTGTTTATATTATACGTTATTTTATATGTAATATATCATACTATTATTATTTATTATTTATACTATTGTTAATATTATTATCATTAGTATTATTATTGTAAAAATAAAACATAATATATAAAAGCCCAAGTCTGTCATTTAATAAACAGTCCATTACATAAAACATGAGCCCAAAACTAATATGAATGCATATGACCCGGTAAGCCCACAAAATATACAGCCCAACAACTAAAAAGAGAAACCCTAATCTTATGTCTTCTCTTGCAGCCGCCGCCCTCACCAACAACCGTCAGATCTATCAAGATCTGACGGTCCAGATCAGGCCTCCAGATGAAACCCTAGCCAGCCCATCCCTCTCTCCCGCGCCGCACAACCTCAACCGTTGGATCAATTCGATCCAACGGACCCAGATCGAGACGATGAAGCTTCCAAAGACTCCAACGCGCCCACGCGCGGTGATCCGACTCCCCCAACGCGCGCGTGCAAGGACCACGCGCCTGACGCTTCAGTCCCCTCTGTTGCTTCTGCCACGACCACGTTGACATGCCCCTCCCGTTTCAGTAACACCAACATGCAACACAGAGTCAGAAAGTCATCAGGTTACTCGAAATAGCAAAAAAAAGACAAAAAGATGAAACAAGGGCATTTAATCGAAGCAAATAAAAAAGGGGCACCAACACAAGAAGCAGATCGGAGAGCATTTTTGCAGGAGAGAAATCAGAGAGCATCAACAAAAAATTAGTGAGACATCGAGAGCAAAAAAAACTAGAGAGAACACGAGATTGTAACCAAAACCCATTCGGGATTTTCACAGTAGCAAATAAAAAAAGAGCCTTGAGGTATCAACACTTTCATTCGAATCTTTTCATGCATGCAAATCTCAAAAGGAAAAAAAATAAAAAGTTAGAGTCTTCTTTTACCTTTAGTTCTCGGTTCGACTTCTCCTCTGGTTTGAATTTCTCCCCAGCAACAATCCCTGAGAGGGTGAGCCATCGTGATTGCAGGTTCGAAACAAGGGAGATTTTTTTTGTTTTGTTTCTTGGGTTTTCGAAAGAAAGGGGTTTTTTCTTTAAGGGCTAGGTTTTTCTTCGATGTCGGTAAGGGTTAGAAGGTGAAAGGAGGTGCCGGTGGTTCTGGTCTTCGCCGGCGGTTAAGAATGACGGCCGCTTCATTGTGGCCGCCATTTTCAGGTTTCTGTTCGATGGGAAACGGAGAATAGAGAGGGAAGAAGTGAACGGCGCCGCAGAGGTTTTGTTTTAGTCTAGGGTTTAAAAATCGGGTTAAGATCGAATATATATGAGGGCTTTTGGTTTAATATGGTTGAGGCCACCAAACTCTTTAAAAATCACGCCCGCGGTGCCTGTTGTCCTTCGACTTGTTCGATTTCACCCTTCTTTCGATTTAATTAAACCTGCATGGTGAAATCCCTCTTTCAGTCCCTATATGTTTATATCTTCTTTTAATTTCATCTCGTCTTATTTAATTAACCCATTACCGTTTTGGTTTAATCCCATTCGAACCCCTAAATCTTTTTTTATTTTTCAATTGTCGTCCCAAAGTCAGTAGTTTATTTACGGAATCAGTCATGTATTTTGCGCATATTTAAATTTTAACCTGCTTGTTGCCCATATTGTTTTGATCTGATTTTGTTATGGTTTGGATGAGAGCATTTTTAACATGTGTTCAGATCATATTCCGCCTATCGGAGTTAACCTTTCTTCAAGGATTGCCACACTTCTAATGCCTGATTGAGATCAGAAGAGAGGGAAGGATGGGGCATGGTGATTTAGTAAGTTAAAGAGAGCCACCTTTAAATTGGATAGAAACTAGGAATGGGAGTCGCTCCTCTCGAAAGCCTGATAGCCCAGAAAAGATTTCATATGTGCTTCCCTGCAACATTCATAAAATGTCACTCGGGTCGACCTTTAAAAAAAAGGACCCCAAACGTGATTTTCACTTGACGTGATTCTTTAAAATGTATATTTATAGATAATAAAACTATTTTACCCAATCACTTGCATAAGTCTCCTACATGGGAATGAACAAGCGAACTGACCATGGCTCGAGGTAAAGCCATCAGTACCCAGAGGGGCACCCTCGGAGGTTCAAACATTGCTACAAATATCGCTAGTGGAAATATCAAGACCGTCTTTGGTGAAATGTTGAGCTACAAAGTTGACCTTCGCTAAGAAGTGTTGAAATAAAACGTGAGGGTAGAGATTTTGACGTTGAGAATCGGGGAACAGAAGTCACCCTTGGAGCCTAAGCATCTTGCCGGAAAGAATGTCCAAAGGAGGACCACGCGCGCCGCATTGTGAGCACGCACCGAATGAGACATTAAGTATGATCTGTAATCAACTCGACAAAGGCGACGAAGATATGCCTAAGGAAAGAAGGAAGATGGTGGAGAAAGAGAAAAGAAGCCTTTGAGGAACAAGGGCCAAAAAGTTGTGGCATCCTTGGACAGATGACACCATTCAAAGCAGCCGACATTAACCGGAGGTCAGTCAGAAGGTACATCAAATAGAGATAGGGCTTTATGGAAAATGAGAAGACATGTGGACACCCTAAAGATGTGAGAAAAAAATTTGACAATAAGAGTCAAAGGTAGAAGTTAACTTCAAGAAGAAAACTCAAAGGAGTTCCCAAAAAGAGAAAAAGAAGAAGAAAGAGGAAAAAGAAAAGAGAAGACACGGTAAAAACCCTAAAGGCACTTTGAGGAATGAAGCGAAATCAGAAGGGACGCTTCAGATCACAGAACTCATGGTGAAGGAGGCAGAAACTAAAAGCCAAAAGATTTTAGAGCAAAGGAGGCAGATACTTAGAGCTCGGGGCAAAGGAGGCAGAAACTCAAAGCCAAAAGAATTTCAGAGCAATGGAGGCAGAAACTCAAAGCCAAAAGATTTTAGAGCAAAGGAGATAGATACTCAAAGCTCGAAGGCAAAGGTATTTGGAAACTGCTCATCTATTCGAGCATTTGGAGAATAGAACTCGCCTATCCGTTCAGGCACTTGGAGAATGGAAATCTGCCTATCTATTCGGGCAATCAAAAGTTAGTAAAAAAAGGAGGAAAGAAAAAAGAAAGAAAGAAAAAAAAAGAACAGCAGCAAAAAAAGAAAAAAGAAAGAAAGAAAAAAATTCAAAAAAGAGGGTTCAAAGCGAAAACCCGGATGGGCACTTTGAGGCAGACGATTCCAGAAGTGGATCAAGATGAGAAGAAGAAGAACAAGGGACCGGTAGAGCCGAGAAGAGGTGCAATCAACGCAAGAAACAACACCAAAGGACATGATGTCAATAGAATTAATATGATTAAATAACTTGGAAACACCAATCATGCATCACGAGTAGTTAGGCATCCCTAGGTTAAGAGCATGCCAACTCATACCATCATAGCATTTTATCTCTTTTCGCTGATTTTTGAAAGACAAATTGAATACCTCTCGGGATGAGAAAACGATAAAGCGAGAACTAAAAGGATTTTAGGCGAAGCCTTTCAAGCCGCCGCCCCAGAATGTCAAGTGAAGCCTTCATGTTCGCCACTCAAGGATTTCAAATGAAAGCTTTCAAGATTGCTGACAGAATTCAAGATGAAGGATCATACGGAGAAAGGGTCCGAACAAGCTCTATATAGGAGGAACTCGCGACTTCAGGATCTCGAAAGCGGAAGGTCCTACGGAGAGGGGACTTGGAGATCCTTGATTTCAGAGGGAAGTTCAATAGAGAAGAGACTACTACTCGAAGAGTACGCTAAGGAAGAGGAGTTCTGTGGAGAAAGAACTAAGAATCCTAAGGCTTCAGGATCTCGAAAGCAGAGGGTCCTACAGAGAGAGGACTTGGAGATATTTGATTTCAAAAATACGAGGACGAGAGTTCTATATAGGAAGAATCACCACTCGAAGAATATGCCAAGAAAAGGAGTTCTATGGAGAGAGAACTCATATTCTTAAAGCTTCAGAGAGAAAACTACTCAGTCTAGCGCGCCGCAGTTCCGAGAGAGTAAAAGCGTCCAACAGGGAAGTTGGACAGATTTAGTTATGACCCGTTTGCTTTACGACCATGAAGGGAAAGAAAATCCACTTAGACGTCCAGGTTCGCCTTTTGACCGCGAAGGGGAGGCAAAAATTTTAGGAGTTTCAGCTTACTTTTTGACCGCGAAATAGACAGCTTGCTTTTAGACCGCGAAGGGAAGGCGAAGTTGTTTGGGCGACTAGCTTGTTCTTACGAAAAAGGAAGACAAAGATATTCGGAATTTGCTCATCTATTCGGGCACTTGGAGAATAAAACTCGCCTATCTGTTCAGGCACTTGAAGAATGGAAATCTGCAAAAAAAAAAACTCTCTCTGTCTACCTGTTTGGGGCATCTGAGGGGAGAACTCACGATCGAAAGGCTTTAGGAAGAAGAGTTGATGGGAATCGCGTGGCTGCTTCGGGAAACGAACCGTCCAACAGGGAAGTAGGACAACATTAGTGCTTATGGTCTTTGCTTTATTCTTGTTCCACAAGTATAAGCAAAGAGGGGCAGCTGTAATCACTAATTTTGTCCGGACATCGAACCCCTTTATGTTTGTATTGTTAGTGGGCTTATTGGGCTGTTAGATATTTAAAAGGAAAAAATGAAAAAGAGAATATATATATATATATATAAGTGTTACTATCATTATATCATTATTACTCTTTTAGTATCATTACTTTTATATATTCATTATATTGTTGATATCATCTCTTTCACAAAAATCCCTAAATATTACTAATATATTATATTTAATACTATTTTATTATAATGTTCTTTTATTATTTGTTATTAAGTATTTTATAATCTTTTAGTAATGTTAATGTTTAGCTATTAGTATTATTACTAGTTATCGGTATTATTATTATATATTAATCTAACTTGTTTATTCACTTTCGTTATTCATATTCAATATTATAACTATTTATGTCATATTATTATGTGTATGTTTTTATTATTGTGTTTATATTATACGTTATTTTATATGTAATATATCATACTATTATTATTTATTATTTATACTACCGTTAATATTATTATCATTAGTATTATTATTATAAAAATAAAACATAATATATAAAAGACCAAGTCTGTCATTTAATAAACAGTCCATTACATAAAACATGAGCCTAAAAATAATATACATGCATATGGCTCGGTAAGCCCACAAAATATACAGCCCAACAACTAAAAAGAGATACCCTAATCTTATGTCTTCTCTTGCAGCCGCCGCCCTCACCAACAACCGTCAGATCTATCAAGATCTGACGGTCCAGATCAGGCCTCCAAATGAAACCCTAGCCAGCCCATCCCTCTCTCCCGCGCCGCGCAGCCTCGACTGTTGGATCGATTCGATCCAACGGTCCCAAATCGAGACGATGAAGCTTCCAAAGACTCCAACGCGCCCACGCGCGGCGATCTGACTCCCCCAACGCGCGCGTGCAAGGACCACGCGCCTGATGCTTCAGTCCCCTCTGTTACTTCTGCCACGACCACGCCAGCATGCCCCTCCCGTTCTGGTAACACCAACATGCAACACAGAGTCAGAAAGTCATCAGGTTACTCGAAATAGCAAAAAAAAGACAAAAAGATGAAACAAGGGCATTTAATCGAAGCAAATAAAAAAGGGGCACCAACACAAGAAGCAGATCGGAGAGCATTTTTGTAGGAGAGAAATCAGAGAGCATCAACAAAAAAAATCAGTGAGACATTGAGAGCAAAAAGAAAAAGCCAGAGAGAACACGAGATTGTAACCAAAACCCATTCGGGATTTTCACAGTAGCAAATAAAAAGTAGAGCCTTGAGGTATCAACACTCTCATTCGAATCTTTTCATGCATGCAAATCTCAAAAGGAAAATAAATAAATAAAAAGTCAGAGTCTTCTTATACCTTTAGTTCTCGGTTCGACTTCTCCTCTGGTTCGTATTTCTCCCCGGCAACAATCCCTGAGAGGGTGAGCCATCGTGATTGCAGGTTCGAAACAAGGGAGATTTTTTTTGGTTTTGTTTCTTGGGTTTCGAAAGAAAGGGTTTTTTCTTTAAGGCCTAGGTTTTGCTTCGATGTCAGTAAGGGTTAGCAGGTGAAAGGAGATGCCGGTGGTTCTGGTCTTCGCCGGCAGTTAAGAACGACGGCCGCTTCATTGTGGCCACCGTTTTCGGGTTTCTGTTCGATGGGAAACAGAGAATAGAGAGGGAAGAAGTGAACGGCGCCGCAGAGGTTTTGTTTTAGTCTAGGATTTAAAAATCGGGTTAAGATCGAATATATATGAGGGCTTTTGGTTTAATGTGGTTGAGGCCATCAAACTCTTTCAAAATCACGCCCGCGGTCCCTGCTATCCTTCGACTTGTTCGATTTCACCCTTCCTTCTTTCGATTTAATTAAACCCGCATAGGGAAATCCCTCTTTCAGTCCCTATATGTTTATATCTTCTTTTAATTTCATCCCGTCTTATTTAATTAACACATTACCGTTTTGGTTTAATCCCGTTCGAACCCCTAAATCTTTTTTTTTATTTTTCAGTTGTAGTCCCAAAGTCAGTAGTTTATTTACGGAATCAGTCCTGTATTTTGCGCATATTTAAATTTTAACCTGCTTGTTGCCCATATTGTTTTGATATGATTTTGTTATGGTTTGGATGAGAGCATTTTTAGCATGTGTATTAATTTCGTATCATGGTACACATCATTTGATTTTATTGCGTGATAATGAATGAACATACGTATAACATATTGTTTTCATGTAGCTTTGATCGCGTATTATGATTTTGTAAAGTGGTACATCTTCACATGTGTTTTATATGATTTCGCGCATGATTTTTGTTAACTATATAAATTGCGTAGAATTTTCAATTTTGCATGCTTACCTTGTTTTTTTTTACGAATATCGGTTATCTTGTCAATGTCACAATATGTTTTTTAGCTATATGTATGTGCCTTTTATTTAATCATGCGATTTGGTTGTCCCGTTTATGAATTTTTAAGTTGCATCTCGAATTTATAAATTGTAATGCGAGCGTCTTTTTATTCGAGAACGAACGAGGCCAGTACCAGTCGTAGTGGTGGTGGTTCGGATGTTTTTTCTCGAATATTAAGACCTTTAAAATTCATTCAATCATATAACCAAATTTTGATACGAAACGTTACTTTAATTCGCAAAATCTAATATTAATTAAGCGGTAATGTTTTTGGTACCGATTTTCGGGCACGACGGGGGTGCTCATCCTTCCCCGTGCGTAACCGACTCCCGAACCCATTTTCAGAAGAAAAATCTTTGGTTTTATTTCGGTGTCCGGTCTACCATTTTTAAATGGTCGGTGGCGACTCCTCTATTTTTTATACAAATTCGACTAAATTTCCAAAACCAATTTAAAACCCGGTTCGTCCGAGCGACATCCGAGGTATATGTATTTTATACTTTTTTTTAGTCGCAACAATCCTGTAACCCCCTCGTCTCGGTCTGGACGGCTGACCGGTCCGAGTAGGTTACACGGGGAAAACCGAACTGAAACCCGTTAAGGCCCCCTTCGATTAGCAACCCTATTTTTTTCTTTATCTTTTCTAGATGCCTTTATTAACTCCTATGTGATAGGACACGCAGCGAACAAACACGGATACAAAACCCACAAAACATGCAATTAAACAGCCCAATTTTTCCTTATTAAGCAGGTCGTATCGATACACCTCTAGAGGGTATCGATACGCCTTGACCAAAGTCAACCCTCTCATTCAACTCATGGAAGACCGTATCGATACAACCCTTGAGCGTATCGATACGCCCCTCTCGGTCAACATTTCGAGGTCAATGAGATGGAACCGTACCGATACGCCTCAACCTCGTATCGGTACGCCCTAAACCCACCAACTCGTCTGAATTCCAGAGAGTTGAGACCGTATCGATACACCCCCGTGTATCGATACGCCCAGCCTAAACTGAGTCCTGCAGGCAAGACCGTATCGATACGGCCCTTAGGCGTATCGATACGCCCTGCACTGCAACTCTTCAAAAACCAGCAAAACCAAACAAAACTCAACTCTATATGCATTTTGGGACTTCCCTAAACTCATCCAAGCATTCATACCACCTCTATTAACCAAATTCTAGTCATACAAGGCACCCAACATGGACGAACATCACTCAACCAAGGAATCCACGTAATCATCCAAAGAAGGCATACAAGGCATACATGAGTTTCATGTCTTAGCAAACAAACACAAAACATTCATATAAGGCAATCTAAACATGGTTTTACAAGCCAAGCATGACATCCAGATACCAAAGCAACACAAGCATCCAAAAGACATTGTCATAAGCCTCCTGAACAAACACTTAGGCATCAACATAAACATGGTTTACAAATCCATCAACATGAGGCATTAACAACATAAAGCCAACACAAAGGAGTCTAGATACACGCTCCTAAAACACGTAGCATTTCCCATTGCTAAACTACTACATTATTTATTAAACCATACTTGAGCAATTACCACACGCTTGGACGCCCTTTTCTTGCTCCTTGCTAACTCCAAGCTAAAGATCTGCATTGTCGGAAAAAGGAAAGCGTAAGCATAAAGCTTAGTGAGCGGAGCTCAAAAACATAACAACAACAATGTAGGGTTCAAAGCTTTCTTTAAAAGTAAAGGCCAACACATACAAGTTCAACCACAAGTCAACAATATAGGCATTAATCATGGCATCACACTTCATGGTATGCATAAAGGCATGATCCTTGACTTAAAGCAAAACCATTAAAAATGGGATGATATAAGTGAGACACAATATGAACAATACATGGTATGCACAAGCGTAACCAAAACACACACGGTGGGACTACACATCACCATTTCGACTAGTAGTTTTCCAATGGGACTACACATCAAAGTACTCTTCTACTATTCACTGTCGGCGGGACTACACATCACCGGAGTCTTATACCATTCGCTACCGGTGGGACTACACATCACCGAAGTGACGACAACCATCACGTGAGGTTTGACACCAACCATGCAACACGATATACAATCACCATCATGCGACATGTACTCACTATATCATGCACAACCAAAACAAGTTGTAACAAAATCCACAACTAGGCACCAACTTACTACTTACAACTTACCAACCACAAATGGTCTTACTCACCAATTTCGTGCACAACCTGCACCAACTTACACACATCTTACAAGGCATATCAACAACACCTTTAATACCATCGTACATGATCAACGATTTAATAATAAGCAACATGTTTCTTCCCAAAGTATTGAAATTTCATTCATAACAATTCATCACCACAAGTAACGAAACCAAACGGTAAAAAAAGGGGAAATTAAAGAGGCGATTCACAACAACTTACTCTTGAGTTTAAATCAACTTTTCAAGCCCAATCTAAAATCTTTCATAACCATCTTTGAACCAAAACGATACTTGAAAACATTTCCACATCCACATGCTTGAACCAACCTTTGAAAATCAAGTTAAAACATTAACCACTCACCTTACTTCCTTAAGCAAATCAAGCAAAGCCGACTCAAGCCTCCATGACTTCCGAAATCGATCCCGAAGCTTTACCAACGCAAATCCTTGCTTCTAATCATCCCAACACAAGTAAATTAACCTCAAATCAGTCCACAAAACAATGTAGCAAACCCGCAACACAACCCAAGCACAAAACACATGTTTTTCGAGCCAAGAACAACCCCAAAATGTCATTCCCGAGCAGCCCTTATGCACAGTCGAAAACCATTGATTCCAACTCTTTTAACACACCTAATAGCTTCCAAAACAACCCCTATCTATCATACAACCATCAGCCCTCATTTTCCAACATAAAACAGCCCTAATACTCACTTCTAAACCCTCCTAAAACCCCACTTAAACCCAAATACGAATTTCTTAATAAAATCAAGTAAAAATCATATATGTTGGACCATTCGGGCTACGAATAACACACATAATAATAAGAATTCAAAAGCTTCAACATTGGACAACAAAGTTGGGATTTTTAACTTAAAAGTTCAAAAACTCAAAACACAAAACAATGGGTTTTATGAGAAACTAAATACATGGAGAGAAAGAGGAAGGTGAGGACAGCTCAAAAGTGTCATTACCTTTTAAAAATCATCAAGGATGAAGGATGGAGAAGATGAAATAGAAACTTCAATGGTGGGAGGGGTTTCACGTTGGTTTTTGTTTGGGAGGTAGAAGATGACACAAATTTTGGTGTTTTGAAATTAAAGGGTTTTTTTTTACAAGGCCACGTATTTACGAAACCGCCATTAATGAAATGGCTATTGGGTTTTGGTTTTAAAAATTTGGTCCAACACCTTCGTTTTATTTGCAAACAAAACCCGAACCATTATTTTATTTATTTAAATTATAAAACCGAACCTAAAAAAATATTAAAATATTATTTTCACCCGACCCCCAAACTCGGGTATTACAAATCCTCGATCAAAACCCTTAACTTCAACAAAAACCAAAGCTTGTTCATCCATTTTCTACTTTCAATCTTCTACAAACCCAAATCCCTAGTCTGATGTGTTTCCTGGCCGCCGGAGGCGACGCTGATCACTGGCCTTCGTCTTCGGTCATCCCTAATCTTTTTCGGTGATCGGACCTTCTCCGATCTTCTTCCCTTGCCATCCTTAATTTTTTTGACCAACGTCTCATTTTTTCGGTCATCTTCTCCGACCCAACCTGTAACTCCGTCCACCGTGCTCCGCCGCTGAAGCGGTTTCTGGCCACCGTTCGCCGCTGCACCAAAACCTTAAAAACTCCAAAAATGCTCCATTCTTTGTTCTAAACCCTAATCTAAATCTCGTTTCAACAGAAACACCCGACTTCCCCTCTTAAACTACATACCCGAGACCAAAAACGATTCCTCTCTCTATTATTTTCATCTCCGGCCAGTCCTATCACTCAACTCTCGGACTCTGACGGCGCACAAAAGAAAGCTAAGTGACCGAGGCTCTTTGACTTTAGTTTTTGAGTTTATATCTAGGTTATATTTTTATTTCGAACCACTATTTTTTCTTTATTTCGAGGTCCAATCCTAACTTTTTTGGTGTTTCATTATAGGAAAACGAAAGAGGAGATGAAATGCTACCTATTCGTGGTTGCTGTCGAGCTCCGACAACGATCTCCGACGAACTTCTTGGCTTCCAGACGGCAGGGAGAGCGACCTTTGAGCTTCTCTCTCTCTCTCTCAAATTAATTCCTGTAATTATTACGCAATCATTATCCGTCTCCCACTAATTCTCTCTCCTCTTTTATAGCTGGCGCGTGGATGACATTAGCTTGAGTTGGCAATCTGCGTGAATGGATAAGAGCCAATGGGGAGGTGACACGTGGTCTGGTTGGGCGGCAAAAAGAAACACAAATTAGGCTTAAATGTTTTTTTGTGTTTGTTTGGATATTGGACTATTTATTTATTTGGTATTCGAATATTATATATATGCACACCCGGACAAAATAAGGGTATTACACAATTATATTGGCTTACAAGTGATCATTAAACAAGTTCACAACTCAAAACCACATATCAGATACACGGATTCAACAAGTGTCTACTCGACACTTCAAGCCATCTTAACCGGAATTGGTACATTCACAACCAAAGGTAATATATAGACCGGGTACAATTACAACCCATAAGGACACCAACCCTATCATCGGTTAGATGCTTAACCACTAACGAGAGACGGGACACCAAACTCCTCGATCGTTAGGGTACTTGGACAGAGACACGGGACACCAACTCCTCGACATCCAAGGCGACTTTTTATAGTGCACTCAATCCTATAGTTGGCTAACTATATCCGATATCATTTATAAACCATTTTCATAACATCACTTGCTAATAAAATTCACATTTTAACACATACCTCACTGTTTTCAAATCATCATCAATAAATCATATTTCCAAGCATTAAACCATGCTTAAAATCACAAGTATATAACATATACTTTCAAGGACCACTTACCATGTGCATCCTTCAACATCGCATCATCAAAATAGTAAATCGCTTACTTTAAAACATGCTTTAACAGTAGGTAACATGCATTTACAACCCAAGTGCATAAACAAATCCATAATAGCACAATCCGAGGGAGAAATTCCTTATACTTACTTTCGAACTTAGACAAGCGTTTCAAGCTTACATCTAAGTTCCCTAAACCACCTTTTAATCATTTCAAAGCTGAAATTCACGTTCACACTCACCGACACGTGAAACCTTGACTAGCCGACGCGAAACCAAGCGTCCAAAGCTCACGAAACTTCATCGATTGCTTTCGATACGTTCTCCCCTATTTATACCACATAAGAACAGAGGATTAATTCATCTCAATGCATTAAAATCTCCAGCAAACAAACCTACCACACTACTCTGCCCAAAAACACCAAAACGCCTATCTGAAACAATCAAAAACACCTTCGATTACACTACAAACTCAGCCCAGCCAAAACCTAACACTTCCATCCATTTTTAATCATCAAATAACATCCAAAATCAACCTATTTGTATCTTTATATCTCTAGCAACCCCAATTTCACTTTAACACCACAAAAACCCAAATCTACTAACCTAAACAACTAGAGATCGAACTTGTTTCGGGATTAATATGATCAAACCTTTATTTTAACATTATTTAACATCCAAAACATGATTAAAATCAATCATAACTCAACCAAATCAAATCCAATACGAAAATCATTCAAAATCCCCATTTAAGCTTATTTTAACCATTTTCATCAAATTAATCATGAAACGTTGTTAAGAAACATAATTAGAGAGCCAAATACTTGGTAATTTCAATAAAGAACCTTGATTAGAGGAGTTGAATGAAAATTACCTCTAACCCTTGCATATTCCTTCAATTGGCAAGATTTGTTGAAAAACCTTTAAGAATCCTTTGAGATAAATAGAGGAAACCCCAAGGAAATCATTTGCAAACCAAAAAGAATTGGAAAGATGAAAATCTCTGGAAGTTTTGAGAGAAAAGAGATGTTTGGATGATGAGAAAAGAGAGAAAATGGAAGCTATGTCAAAATAGATTTTGTAAAAGCCAAATCCCTGATAATTAAAACATTTCTTTATTTCCTTTAATTAATCACATTTAAAATATGGCCAATCAAAGGAATAGCTGATTAACATCATATTAGCTCCCTAAAGATTCTAAGCTTTGGCCCTCTTTCAAAATAGTCCTTTAAAACCATTTTTCCATTTTTGCGTTTTAGTCACTAAACCAATATGTCAACCTTCCGAAAGTCATTTTCCAAAATTGGCTTCACCATTCCTTTATATACATTTTAAGATGATTTTTGGAATTTTTCTCATAATTTTATCACATCCCGAACCATGTTTTCCCTGGACCACTCTCGAACTAACCCAGATCTCTAGTCTAGGTTCTACGGACCCTAAACCAAACCTTTGAAACTCAAAGGCCAAAAATCGGGGCAGTACAACTCTCCTCCACTTAGGAAATTTTGTCCTCGAAATTTTACCTGAAGGAAAAAGGTGCGAAAACTGCTTCAACATGTCCGCCTTGCTTTCCCACGTGGCCTCTGCAACTCCTCGATATCGGCACAACACCGTCACAACTTCAATCATCTTACCACGAAGAACTTTGCTACTAGAATCAAGAATCTCAACAGGTTCCTCATCAAATGACAAATCCAGTCGCAACTCAATTTCCTCAACTGGCATAACATGTGACGGATCCGATCTATACCTCCACAACATTGAAACATGAAACACATTATGAATTTTCTCCAACTCGGGAGGTAACCTCAACCGATATGCCACAGGACCAACACGCTCCACAACTTTGTATGGTGCAATAAACCTTGGACTAAGCTTACCCTTACGTCCAAACCTCATCACCTTCTTCCAAGGTGACACTTTTAAAAACACACGATCACCTATCGAAAACTCAATCTCCCTACGCTTTAAATCTGCGTAAGACTTTTGACGATCCAATGCTGCCTTCAACTGTTCACAAACAAGTTTTATCTTCTCTGTCATTCCCTTAAGCAAATCCGGCAAGTAAACTAACTTTTACCCTGCTTCTGCCCAACAAAGAGGCGTCCTACACTTCCTACCATACAAGGCTTCATACGGAGCTATTTGTATACTCGCTTGATAGCTATTTTTATAAGCAAACTCCACCAAAGGCAACTGTTTCCCCCAAGAACCTTGGAAATCGATAACAAAATACCTCAACATATCTTCAAGCCCTTAGATAACTCGCTCAGACTGACCATCCGTCTGAGGATGATACGAGGTACTAAAATTAAGTCGTGTACCCAAAGCCCTATGCAAACTCTCCTAAAACCTTGTTGTAAACCTCATATCTCTATCCAGAACTATGGATTTAGGTACATCATGCAACCTCACAATATCCGCAATGTACAACTCTGCCAACTTATCCAAAGTATACATAGTATGCACAGCTATGAAATGCACAAACTTCGTAAGACGGTCAACAATCACGCAAATAGAGTTCTTCTTTGACAGGGTCAAAGGCAAACCGGACACGAAATCTATCGTAATCCTCTCCCATTTCCATTCTAGTATCTTCAAATGTTACAACAGTTCGGAAGGAAATTGATGCTCAGCGTTCACGTGCTGACAACCATACACTTACTCACAAAATCAGCAATATCCTTCTTCAACCCAACTCAATAGTACTCATCCTTCAATCCACGACACGTCTTAGTACTACCAGGATGCATAGAAAATGGGTTGCTATGCGCTTCAGTCATAATAGTGCGCCTCAACCCAACATCATCCGGTACAACTATTCGACTCTTAAAACACAAAAGACCATCATCATTAAAACAAAAGTCCGTTGCATTACCATCTGTTATATCCTGGACATGCGGTACCAATAAATCATTAAGCAACTGCTTCTCCTTAATCAACTGAACCAATGAAGGTTTCACTTGCAACTCAGCTATCAATCCACCATCACGCGATATACTCAACCGAGGAAACATCATTCTCAACTCTACAATCACCTTCCTACTCAAGGCATCGGCCACAACATTGGCCTTACTATGGTGATACTCTATCGTCAAGTCGTAATCCTTAAGCAACTCCAACCATCTTCGTTGCCTAAGATTCAACTCTTTTTGGGACATTAAATACTTCAAACTCTTGTGATTCGTATAAACCACACACTTCTCACCGTAAAGGTAATGCCTCCAAATTTTCAAAGCAAAAACAACTGCAGCAAGCTCAAGATTATGAGTAGGATAGTTACGCTCGTGCACCTTCAATTTTCTAGATGCATACGCCACAACCTTCCCACCTTGCATCAACACACAACCTAGACCAACATACGATGCATCACTATAAACTACAAACTCCTTACCCGATTCAGGTTGAATCAAGACAGGAGCTTGCGTCAAAGCTTCCTTCAACCTCTCAAAAGCTTGTTGTCTAACATCCGTCCACTCAAAGTGAACATTCTTTTGCAGCAACTTAGTTAACGGGGTATCAATCTTAGAGAAATCATCCACAAACCTTCGATAGTAACCCACCAAACCAAGGAAACTACGGACTTCTGTCACCAATTTAAGCGTCTTCCAAATCATCACTGCCTCAATCTTATGTGGATCAACCCAGATACCTTCGCCGACACCACATATCCAAGAAAGACAACTTCTTTAAGCCAAAACTCACACTTACTCAACTTGGCATAAAGCTGGTTTTCGAACAACAGTTGCAACACAATCTACAAATGCTTATCATGATCCTCCTTGGTACAAGAGTACACGGGAATATCATCAATAAACACAACCACAAACTGATATAAAAACTCATGAAACACATGATTCATCATATCCATGAATACAACATGCGCATTCGTCAAACCAAACGACATCACCAAGAACTAATAATGCTCGTACCTCGTACGAAAAGCTGTCTTAGGCACATCTACATCCTTTACCTTCAACTGATAATATCTGGATCTCAAATCAATCTTAGAAAACACCGAAGCACCTCGAAACTAATCAAACAAATCATCAATCCTTGGCAAATGATACTTGTTCTTAATCGCCAACTTGCTTAGTTGCCGATAATCTATACACATTCGCAACATGCCATCTTTCTTCTTCACAAACAAAACTCGTGCAACCCCAAGGCGAAACACTAAGTCCAATGAACCCTCGATCAAGCAACATTTGAAGTTGCGTCTTCAACTCTTTCAATTCTTTCGGAGTCATTCTATAGGGAGCAATAGACACCGGAGTCGTATTTTTGTACAACTCAATGCCAAACTCAACCTCTCTGTTCGGTGGCAAACCAGGTAACTCTTCCAGAAATACACCCGAAAACTCACATACCACACGTATGTCCTGCACACGTACTTCCTTCGATCCTAGATTCATAACATAAGCTAAGAAAGCCTCACAACCCAACTCCATCAAACGACTCACTTCTAGAGCCGAAATAGCATTGGACAAGAACTTAACATTCTCACCCAAGATTACCACCTCGTAATCATTAGCCAGTTTGAAGGTAACTCGCTTAGCATCAAAATCAACCACAACCCTATGATCAGTTAACCAATCCATCCCAAGAATTACATCAAAACCATAGAAAGACAATTCCATTAAATCAACCGCAAACACATGACCTTGAACAGATAATGGACATCTCCTAAACAACCTTCTCGTAACAATAGTTTCACCAAAGGAACTAGTTACTTTCATTCCCACATTTAACATCTCAACAGGAATATCAAGAAAATGTGCATGCTCACTCCAGATATAAGAATGCGTACGAGCTAGAATCAATCAAAGATAACAATGACAAGGAGGGGCAAAGAGGGGCAACTGTAATACCCGAATTTTACCCAGGTATGGGTAGATATACTATATTCTCTTAGTAAATAAAATAAATAAATATAATAAAACCCAATAATAATAGTGATAGTCCATAAATAAATAAATAAGTTCATTACGTAAAAAAGAGGTCCATTTACATATAAAATTTACATATAAAATATCCAAAGCCCAAAATTCAATTCTCAAGCTCAAATTACAAATATTAGATTTTTTTTACAGTTGTTGACAATTCATTTCCAGTCCATTTTCGGTTAAAAATAACCCAACAAGCACTAAATATGAGTTTCCCGCCCAAATTAGAGATCTAGTGGCCAAGTGACAATCACCCATTGGTCCGAATGGTCTTCACGCGAATCTTGTGCTTTCTCTCCCCTTAGTTGGCTTCGCTGACGTCAACAATGACATCGTTTTTCACCCACCTATAAATATGAGAGACAAAAAATGTCAGATCATTAAGTGCTAATCATTAGTAATAATAAAAATAATAATAAAAATAAGGAAAGATAGAGATTATCTTTGGAAGTTAATTGGTTACTGGAATCAGAAGAGTCGTCGGGAACTAACACCGGGAAGCTGAACTGTCACCGGAGAATGTTGACCGTTGCTGGAAAGAGGAATCAGACCGCCATTTTCACGGTCGAAGAGGTATAACCCTTCCTATATATTTCGAAACCTGCAAAAACAATGTGAATATCAGTTTATACTCAAAGCTGAAATGAATAATAAACTGAAAATATAAAGAGAGATCAGGAGACCAGAAACAGATTTGTGGTTGCCGAAATAGCTATGCCCAAGGCCGGAGTTGAAAAGGGCTAGGGTTTCAGGTAGATTAGGTTTTAGGAGGGTGAAGTTGGGTGGTTCTATCGAACCGAGATTATTTTAAAAGGTTTAGGGTAGAAATCAGATTTATTTAAGGATTTTGGTTCGAACGGTGGTGGAGCACGGTGGCCGGACGGCGACCGGAGAATCGCTTGTGGTGGTCGGCAATCGACTGCGGCGGCCAGAGAATCGCTTGTGGTGGTCGACATTTGACTGCGACAGTCGGCGAACAGATGTTGGTGGCCGGTGAGTGGTGGCGGAAGATCTGCGGGAGAGTATACGGCGGCTCGTCACTGGAGTTACTTGCGTTCTTTATGTTCTTCAAAGAACACAAAGAATACTAAGTAAAATGGTGATATTTTGATCCAAAGTGGAGGCAGTTTCTGGAAAATTTCTTGTTTGTGGCAGAGGGTTTAGAGCGAGGCGAGAGTTAAAGAGAGAGGATTGTAAAAAATGAAGGAAAAGGGAAAATTTTGTGGTCAAAAGGGGTTTATATAGCTTACGTGATACGACATCGTTTTGAACCCAGGTTTAGAGGGTCCGTGCGCACAAGTCAGGTCGGGTACATGGGATCCGCGCCCTTCTTCTGAATTTTGGTGATTTGGGCTTCATATTTCACATGTAATTCAATTTAGTCCTTATTCGAATAAAAATAGAATTACAAGTTTTCAATTCTTTTAATTTGGTCCCTAATTTCGATATTAATGTAATTTTAATTGCTTTACATTATATATTTGATGCATGATTTGAACTATAGCCTTAGATAATTAAGTGTTTAGAGCTTTTAGTATTTAGGTTCTTTAATTAGATTCAATAATTAAATTAGGAGAGACAATTACAAAAAAATAAATGAGTATTAAAAGGGAAGCTTTTAAGTTCTAAGTTGGATAGTGTCTCATTGCAATGAGATGTTATTCAAGTGAAGTTTTAAGTCGAACATTTGATATTCATTTAAATTTAGAAAATGACAGAATGAGTTAATTAGTAAAATTAAATCCTAAATATGGCTAGTATTTTAATAATTAGATTTACAAAATAAATTAGGAATATTATTCGATTTAGAGTTTAATATGGATCGTACTCAAGCAATTGGGTGTTATTACATAAATTTAATAATATTCATAGTCTAAATAACTCAATTAATTAGAGCCTTTTAAAGTAGAACTTAAAAATAACAAAAAAAATTGTAATGCATGAAACCCTTTTATGTTGAAAATATATTTTTGAATTTGAATCGAAGTGTCCTAAAGCAACTGGGCACCTCTATTCTCATATTTGAATAAAAATATATTTTCTTATAAAAAGATATCTCCATTTGAATTAAAATTAAATTAATAATTATGGTTAAATTAAATTCAAATTATTATTTGAAATGCCAAAATGACACGTAAAATTAAAAGGTATTGATAACGGTCTTTTATGGGGTGCTAATCCTTCCCCACACATAACCGACTCCTGAACCCAAATTTTAAACAAATGAATCTCTGGTTGTTTTTATGGTGTCTAATCTACCAAAGTGATCAATGGCGACTTCAATTTTTTTCAAGATTAAATAAAGGAAGATTACAATCGAATATGAAAAACCCAAAAATTCAAGATTAAATAAATAAAAGGCAAAACCCCTAATTTTCAAACCCTAATCATCGAGCTATTTTACACCCGGTTCAAAAATGGTCACGACAATAATTATTTTAAAAAATTGATGATGACATGTAGACATGTCACGTCAGCAAAGGGCTTGACCGTTAATTGACTGACGGTTTCCATCCAACGATGGTGAATTTGAATGAAAATGAAACGTTAGGAAGTTGTTTGGACAAAAAAAAGAATAAAGACTAAAGTGATCAAAAGGTCAAACGTTGGGGGCTATTTTTGACTTTATGCCAATTAAAAAAAGGGAAAAGTTTTGACTTTAAATGTTCAAATAGGCCCTATCCCTCCGTGTTCAGCCTGGTCCAATAATAAAATTTAAATGTTTGGTACTTAGGTATTTTGTCTTTATATTAGCGTTATCTACCATTAAATGTGGTGAGACATTTAAAAGTTATTTGGATAATAATAATAATTGCTTTGTAAGAAAAATCTAAATAAACATACAAATATATTATTAAAAGTTTATCAGCGAACCAAATAAAGTATCAGCACAAATTATGATCTAAAACTGTATTCTATAGAATACTACCAACATAGAACGACAAATGGTAAAATTAATGAGTTGCGATCTCTTACCTATTCTTCGAATTAAAGCAAACCGCGAATTAAGTAACACTGATAATAGTATGTTGAAGATTCTGCTAAATGTCACCAACAAAAAATCTGAGGAATTTGCGGAGGAGCTTCTTACTCCCCAAAAGAACTCTTAAATTCCACCGACACAGTGGAGAAAGCCGTGATGGAGGAGTTACAAAAAATGAGAAGGACACCAAGTGCGAAAAAAGTCGAAAGACAACACAAAGTTCGAACCTTAATGTCCATGCGTTGATCTCGAGGCTATAAACACCATTACGAAACAAACTCAGTGGAAGCTGGCTTGATCATCCTCTGGTGATACGTATGCATACTTGAATAGATGCTAAATTATGTTCTCAAACCAATTGTTTTTTTCCACAATTCCGTGACGAAACAAAGCATGAAACTGGAGAAGAAGAGAAGAGCAATGTCCTGGGCATCATATATAATAGTATAACCTATATAACATATTGTTGCTAATCAAATCATGTAATAGGCTTTAGCTTAGTGGTTGAGTGCTTGTGTGTTCACTAGAAACCCGAGTTTTATAATATAATTTTTCCAACCTGATGGTGCCAAGTATCATTATCTAGTTGAAGACAAACATACTAAATTATTTCTAATATAAAATAAGATCAAATTGAAAGAATTTCTTAATAATGAGGTTAAAATTATTGATTTATTTTAAATTAGGACTAAATTGATTGAATGTGTAAATATGGAAGGTTAAATGTGCTATTGTACAAATTTTCGTAACCGCCACATCACCTATTTAACGACACTTAACAAAAACTAGCTTTCGAGTTACCATAAGTTTGCACAACGAAAATGTAAGTGACCATAACGGTCAATTTTAAAAAGTGGTGACCAAAAGTGTACATTTACTAAACATGAGTGACTATTACAGTTTTACCCATTAATAAATGTTGCATGTATAGCCAACTGGCGTATATCTGTCGTTTATTTTAACGTGAGATTATACAAATCGTGTATGTTGTTTTTATGTGGTATTGAGATCAATATCTGTACTTCAATTCCTTTTTCATTTAAGTCCTTTTTTATCAAATACACTAATTGGGCTCAAGCGAACAAAAATAAAAAGTATATTTGTTGCGTGTGTAAAGTTCCACGCAATTGTGCAAGTATACACGTCTCAAGTAATAAAGTGATGAGTACTGAATACCATCTCCACAAGGATTGGTGTAACCTTCAATGTTTATTGTCTCGCACTGAAAAGGAAATAAAAGTAAAGAACACAGATGATTGATTGGGTTTTTTGAATAATCTAATAAACAGAAAATAAAATAAGCAGTAAACTAAAGAGTTGAGTAATCAAGATGAGAGAATGAGCCATATTATATTCTGTTGTAGTGTGGAAACCAATTGGAATTGTCTCAGTTTTGGATGCAACGAGCACCGGATTGCCTCAGCAATGACCAAAGTACTGCCGCAGCAACAAGTTAAGTAATTGCCTCGGCAATCCCTTGCTTGGGCAGCAACGAACAACGTCAAGGTTTGGCAGAGCGTCCTTCAGTGGCTCCTCATTATCCCTAAGTCGAAACACTATTGATGTGCAGGCCTTGATAATACCTCCCAGCATGAACCAAGGATGAACACCAACCAATCTTACGCTTCTTTTAGCCGTTGAAACTCGAACTTATCCATAAGCTGAGTTAGTTTTCACCGATTGGGATGAAAATCATGCTTATCCTTTTCGTGAGTCTAACTCTCCCGATATTAGACAAATAGACAGTTAACGAGATCCTATCCCAATTCACTCGCAAACAAGATTAAAAACCAAGAATAAGCAAACCTTGAACTAAAATTGCATTAACAAAAACTTAAACAAAATCTAACCGTTTTCTCACAACTACTAAACAATACAATCTGAACCCTAAGAAGAAATTAGAACATGATAACAATGTAAGCTCGCTACAAAGTCTCTCAACTCTCAATTGCTCGATGTCCCAGATCCCTCAATGGCCAGCTTTGGCTTTGTATTTATGGAGGAGGTCTAGGGAAAGTCTTTCTTGAGGAGGAAGTCAAGTTAGAATTAAATACATTAAAAGAAAAGTTCTTCTTTTAAGTATTATGTCATTCTTCCTTAAAATCCTCCCATTTGCGTTGAATCTTCTCTTGACCTTCCTTCGATGTTTTATGATCTTTTTGCAGTCAGATCTTCATGCAAAGTGCATAGAAAAATTAAGCTTTACATGCTCTTCAAAATTCACTCCACTTTTCATGTTTTCTCCTTTGTTTACTGTGTCTAGGCATTACCTCGGTAGTGGCTTGGCTATTGCCTCGGCAATGGTCTGTCAGTCATTTCTGCTCAGCAAGGCTCTATCTCATGGTACAGCTTCCTTCAGTAGAAACTGTCATCCACAGTTGTCTTGATATGGACCGTTGAGAGATGGTTCTGCACCACTCCTTCCTTTCCTTTACTGCCTCGGCAGTGCTTGCCTGGGCAGTGAGTAGCGAAATCTGCATACGCACCAAACACACACATAAGTAGTATCTTTTTCACTAAATAACCAAACATAATGATCAAGCATAATAAAGATGAGATCAGTGTGTGATGCATGGAGGGCTACAATGTGGCTTAAATGGGTGTAGATTTAGCAATAATTGTCACAAGAAAAGGGTGAAATTATAGTACTTTTACACACTTAACACACACCCAAACTCGAACTATTGCTTGTCCCCAAGCAATGCAACTAGTAAAAATATAATTACTTGCCACTGTCCTTAATCTTCATAGAAATTGCTTCGACTTGCCTTCTTCCTCATGACCTAGCACTTAAGAATAAAGGAGTTACCCAGAATCAAACTATGATGCTTGTGAGTGTGTGCATGCTTTGTGAACAAGATGATTTTTTGGGTTCTAAGTAAACACTTATGCATTAATCTAATTTCCTTGGGCAAATAATATATTTTTTAAGCAATCTAATCGACTAGAGCCAATTTCGGGCACCTCTAGTGATTAGCCTAGAGCCTGTTTCGGGCACCTCTAGTGTTTCCTTAAGCTAGAGTCGGTTTCGGGCACCTCTAACTTTTTACCCAAAATTTTCTTTCAAAGTAAGTATATGTACTAAGTGTCCTAGAACTCCTTAAATCATACAAGTCACAAAAGTGTGTTTTCGTTTTCAACCCATAGTGTGATTCTAAGTGTTTCCTAATAGTCATACTAGCCTTTAAAGTGTATTTTTAAGTGCTAGGGTAGTTTCATCACTGGAAGAGTTTTTGCAAATCTAGGCAATTCAAAGTCAGATTAAAAACTAGACAAGTATTAAACAGTAAAGAAAAAAACTGCATTGCTTTTAGATATGAACTACTGTGGCAATAACTGCATCGGCAGTGACCTACACCCCAAACTCGAACCAAGCATTGCCCTCAATGCATCAACACAAAGCACAAAATATAAGAGCAAAATAAAAGGCAAGAGAAGAAAACTAGATTGGTGGGGAATCGGAGGAGTTGTCGTCACTTTGGATGATCAATCTTCTCTTTGCCATGTGCTTGATCCGTTTGGTGGCTCTCGGTGGTTGGGTGCGCGTTGGAGGAGTTGGTTTGGCTTTGGTGGTCACTTCGTCTTCCTCATCCTTGTCGAGGCAAATTTTTTCGTTTGTGGTTGCCTTGCGCTTGTTTGATTGAGATTGAACGGCTTCGAACTTTTTGATGATGGATCGAACAGTGTCAAACTAACCGGACAAGGACTCGGTGCGGATTGGCTCATCAACAGGAGCTTTGCCTTCTCGATGTGTTGCTGCGGCAGAAGGAGGATCGGGGAATGTCGAGGCAGAGTAGGCATGTGTTGCCGAGGCGGAGAAGGCCGACATTGCCGCGACAATGGGGTCTGGTGTTGCCTCGGCAAGGATGTCGGTAGGGAATGGTGGGAATTGCACAGTGCTGCCAGGGAACTTCTCTTGGATGTCTTGGGTGATGGATTTGCTGAAGTCCCTTGTGAAGGTCATGAACAGTCGCTGCCTTTTGTCCATCTCTTCAAATTTATGGGCAATGTGCTGAAGGGTGGTTGCCGAGGCAGAGGGTTTTGGAGTTTCTGGGGTGTAGCCCGATAATGTCGCAGCGGCGGTGCCTTGCACCAGTGTAGATAGTGGCTCAGCTTCTATGATCTGCATAAGCTTGTAGTATGCCTCTTTTTCCCATCCCTTCCTCTTGGGTGTGTACTCATCTACCGGATCGGTGGGGACCTTCTTTTGTTTGCATAGGTCGGTGATGAGCATCGAAAAGTAGAGGTGGCCTCTCTCTTTTTGGCTGCACTGATACATCTCATTGCAAATTATTTCACCCACATTAATTATTCGTTTGTGCAATATAGAGTGTATGAGTGCAAGCCTAGGTTTATCAACAGTGTTATTATGAGAGGTATGCATTAAGCAACGTTTCAAAAAGGTATTCCATAATTTTGCCTTGGGCCAAAGCCTTCGACGATTTACTGTTCCCTTGTGTGTACCGGCATTCCATGCTGTGTCGGCAATATACTACTCCTTCTTGATGTCCTCGTAGTCATCGGCTGTGAGTTTGTCTACGGATCGACGGGGATTGCTTTTCCTCGAATGTGCCTAAAAAGGTTGTTCGGATTAGGAGAATGAGCGTAAAACTCCCTCACCCATGTCACATTGGCCGTTTCGGGTTGATGGAAAAGTATTTGCAACTTTTGATGAGCAATCTTGTCGAATATGAAGTGGTCGATGCAAAAGTCGGTGTGGGAGTCAGAGTATTGGAAGACTTGTTCCTCCCACACTTGCCGTTCGATGAAGTGCTTGTTGAATCGCCGTTCAACCTTCGGTGGTGCAAACCTTTTGAGCGCTGGTTCCTCGGTTGGTTTTGAGCTTTCTCCTCTCTAGAGTTTTAGGGTTGTAAAGTGTTCATAATTTCTATATTTTGTGCGCATTCTAACTCATATTATTGTTGTTCTTAAGTACATTTTAGGCATAATTAGGTTCATGCATTGCATTTTACAGTATTCTTTGCTTTGCCATGCCTTTATTGATTATCTTTTATTTGGTAAGGAAAAGATGTTGTTTTAGTTTAGTTTTTAGTTTTAGGTACTAGAAGCTGGAAGAAGGAGAGAGGAGTTGATGCTGAGGCAGCTGTAGAGTGTCCACGAGTTCTATATTTTGTACACATTCCTGCCCTTATTATTGTTGTTCTTAAGCTCATTTAGGCATACTTAAGTGCATTGCATGCATTATAACAATATCTTCTCTTTTACAATACTTTTATTGAATATTTTATGTTTGGTTGATAAAAGTTACTGTTTTAATTTAGTTTTTATTTTCAGGTGCTATAGCAAGGAGAGGAGAGGACAGGACATCATAAGACAAAAAAGCTGGAATAAAAGGAGCTGTACTGAAGCAGCTCCAGATGCCGCCAAGGACGCTACCGAAGCAACATTGCCGTCAAGTGTCGCCCGGGTAAGAGTTACACTGACTTAGCCAAGATGGGTCACAATTTAAAGAGGGCAATTTCCTCGGCCCAATGAGCCCAGTCTTGCAATTTTCTGAAGCATGTAGTGGCCGGTAGAGCTGATCCAAGATCGATAAGTAGAAGCACTTATCCTTACTTGCGGAAGAAGGCAACGTCCAAAGTGCCCCCAAACTCGAACTATAGCTTTTCCTCAAGCAATGCAACCTAACTAGTAAATCTGCCCTTAGCACAAAATTAATAGAAACTTTAGCCTTTAACTTGATTTCTTACGTCAAGGTCGTGGCACCTATTTAATGTTAGTGATAGGGAATGGCATGAAAAAACTTAAATTTAATTTTCTTAATGCTGGTGCAGTGTGTGTAGGTCTGTGTCCATGCCAAACATGCTGAGATACTTAATTAACAAAGAATGCCTAAAATAATTAAATTACGAGAAAGGATACGAGTTGCTGCCTTGGCAGCACAGTTGGGCACTTTTGTTTTCTTTTTTTGATCATGGCTTTAAGGGCTTCAACTCATCGCAACTATTCTCCGTTTCTGAAGCTAAGATAGGTGCACTCTACGAAACTCCGAACCCTTTGAATAGAGTCATCCCGTGAAGACTTTCATTTACTCTTGCTAATTTGTCCGTCACTTGGTTTAGATTCATGGACTTTGATAGCAGCGGAGTGTCCTTGCTCGTGATCCTTCCTAGAGCCTGTTTTGGGCACCTCTAGGGTATTTAATCTTTCTGCCTAGAGCCTGTTTCGGGCACCTCTAGGGTTTTAATCATCTTTGTTGTGCTGCCCTGTGCTACTGTGGCGGCAAACCTGTATCCAATCCAGAAATTTTTATTAAGTGAGACAAGCAATGTTAAACTTAGAACTCAAGCAAAATTTCAACATTCATCAGACAAGTGTAAAGATAAGTTGTAGAAAGAAAAAATTTCTAAGTATTTTTCATGCTTCTTCCCATGGTTAGATTAAAATTTTCAGAATGGTGCGATTATAAGTAGTCGGCTAAGCTATCATAGGAACAAATTTTTAAACTAAAAATTTCTACTTCATTAAGTGCTAGGGGGCAGAATTTACATATGTACCTAAATGTTACTAAATGAACCTAAAACAAAGAGGACTAATTCCCCCCAAACTCAAGGTTGGCATTGTCCTCAATGCCTCTACAAAACAAAAATTAAAAACAGAAAATAAAAGATAAAAAGAAAAATTAAAAATTGAAAAATAAAACATAAAACATAAAAAGAAAATAAAATAAAACATAAAAATTAGAAATTAGAAATTAAAAATAAAAGAAAATAAAAAATGGTGCTATAGACTGAGGGAGTTCCCCTTTGTTGCTGCCGTGTCAGAGGAGGATTCTGAGGAGGCAGACAGGACTAGGCGGCGCGTAGCAGATGGTCTGTTGGCTGGGCTCTTCTTCTTGCTACGCGGCGGCTGGATGCGGCTGGGGGTGGGCTTCTTTGATTGTCTTTCAGCTTCTCCACCCTAGGGCTCTATTGCCGGCCAGTTTCTCTTTCTATCTGCCTCTACTGGTTCGTCATCAAATGAGTCTGAGATCTCCATGTCAGAGTCATCGGCGTCTTTGGCAGCGGCACCTTTTGCTACTGGGGATGCAGCAGTGGTCTTCTCATCTTTCTCTGATCCTGATAAGGAGGAGAGGTCATATGGCTGGATAGGAGTTGGCGAGGTTCTTCTCTTGGGGCGGTAGTGTGGCCCCTCGCTGTCATCGGCGGCATGAGCAACAGCTGGTCTTGGGGTGATGTGGATTGATTTGGACACTGCTAACTCCGTGGGAAAGGCGGGAAACTGTGGGCCACCGTCTTGATACTTGTCTAGCAAGTAGGCCACAAAGGCCTCTTGCACGTCCGCTACGTATTTGGTGAAGATCACCAGCTTGTTCTCGATCCTCTGGTAGCTTTCAACTAGGCTGCGCAGCAGGGGGATCACGGCGGATGGGAGGGCAGCTTTAGTACTGCCGGCTGCAGCTGGAGTGGCGACAACTTATGACGGCGGCTAGGCGGTGGAAGGTGTGTCTGGCTCTAAGTTTTGCATCATCTGCTGGCGTACCCTTCTTGTCCATCCTTCCTTGGAAATAAGAATTTTGTCCTTTGGGTGCGTCGGCACGCGAAAATTGGCACACATGCCTGTGATGAGTGCAGGGAAGAAGAGGGGACCCTTGGTATTTGGCTTCTCTGCGTGGGCATAGATCTCCTTTATTATTACCTCGCCAACGTTGATCTGCCACCCCATCATAATGTTGTGGATGAGGGCAAGCCGCAGCCTATTGACTGTTGATCCGTGCATGGTTGGTATCAGGCGGCGTTGGACAAAGTAACTCCAAAGGGCCGCCTCCGCCAGTAGATCACCGCGGTTGACTGACCCGTTGTTTTTACATGTTAGCCACTTGGTGTTTGGCTTACAGATCTCCTTCTTGATCTTGTTGTAGTCAGCCGCCGTAAGATAGGATTCCCATTCTTCGTGCGGGTTGCCACAGACTTCAATGCTGTAGAAGCTGTTGATCATGTCTGATGTGAATTTGACACCTTTTCCGGGAACATAGACGAAAGAACTTTCTGGTGTCGGCCTGTGGGCGTATAACTCTAGCACATGGTTGCTGTTGATTCCTTCTGGCTATCGTGCGAACTGTTCCCAGCCCATATTGTGCGAACTGGTCCCAATCCAAAATTCCCATCAGATTGGGTATATTGGAAACCCATCTCCTCCCATAGTTGCCGCTCTCTATAGTATTTCTTGTAGGTTTCCTCGACAGTTGGGTTCAAGAACCTTTTGTAGAGAGGTTTGGAGGTGGCGGCTTGTTGCTGTGATGAGGCCATAGTTTGTGAGATGGTTGTATTTCCTAAAGAATGAAAAAGAACGAAAAAGAAAGTAAAGCAAGGGAAATCTTGAAAGCAAAGACTGCATAAAGAATTCAGAGTAATGAAGAAAGCAAAGTGTAGAACGGGGAGAGAATAGTTGGCCTTATATAGCCGCTTCTCTCTGCTGCCTTGGCGGGCATACTGTTAACAGACGACAATTATAGCGACGCGAATAATGGGTGATGCGTGTAAAATAGTCTATCGCAATGTAGTGCAAGTGTACACGTCGCAAGTAATAAAATGATACTAAGTATCGGATATTGTCTCCACAGGGACTGGAATACTTCTATCCTTTAATTATCTGCACAGAAGAAAGAAAGAGTTTTAATAAATTGATTGAAGAGTGTCACGAATAAATCAAGTAAAAGAGAAAAAATTAGAATTATAAAACAGGCAGGAGTTGAATTGCTCCGTAGTGCAGGTATTGCACTGTTCAAGGACTTTTGTTATGTGTCTTGCTTCTGTCACGACAGCACCTAACTAACATGCATGCATGCATGCATACATATATTTTTTTTCTTTGCTTAAGTCAATGAACAGTCCTTACGCACAGTACCATCCCTATCATGTTTAGCACATGTTCAAATATTTAAGGATCTACTTAGAGCAAAACTATAATTCTCGTGCAAGTGTGTGCATTTATTGTGAACATACATGAATATAGACTTCCCTAGCGACTAGAATATTATACTTAGCTTATTTAGAGTTTTAATCTTACTAGAGCCAGTTTCGGGCACCTCTAGTTAATTTCTAGAGCCGGTGATAGGCACCTCAAGAAATTTTTCTTTTTCTTCTTTTATTAGAGCCGGTGATAGGCACCTCTAGTTACTTTCTAGAGCCGGTGATAGGCACCTCTAGAAGTTTCTCTAGTTATTTTCCTAGATCCAGTGATAGGCACCTTTAGGACTAACCTGAGTTCAAGTCTTTTCTACTCTAGTGGCTAAGTTTTCTATTCTAAGTATGCTAGAGAAAGTCTTTTATCAAGTAAGTCATAAAGTGTTTCAGTTTTTCGAACTATACTAAGGCTCTACTTACTTCCTAAAATATTTTTAAGGAGCTGTCACGACAGAGATGGCGGCAGCAGATAATAAAAGTTTAATAAATTAAGCCAATTTTGTTAGCATAAAAATAGATGCGACACAATTAAAACTAAATGCAATATTATATTAATAATTAGGAGGACTGCCTACCCCCAAACTCAAGGGTTGCATTGTCCTCAATGCATGACACAAGACATAAAAATGAAAAACAAAAAATAAAAATGACAGAAAAGTGAAACATCACAAAAAGATAATATATACAGCAGGCGACAGAGAAAAAGAAGAAAGAAAAAAAGAAAACTTAAGTTGTGCGGCTGTCATCGCTGTTGCTGGAGCCTTGGATGAGGAGCTGTCGGTGGGCAGTCTCCTTAGACTTTGTCGGAAGAGCTGTGGGTGCTGCCCTGGGAGTTGGAGACACGGAGGTTGCCTTCTTCCTTGCGTCACTATCTTCACTACTGTTAGTGGCAGTCACTTTGGAATTCATCTTAGGGAGTATGAGTGCTGCCGCGGCAGGGGTGGATGCAGAGCTTCCTCGGGTTGCTTGTATCGTCATTGTGAGGGTTCTCTCTGTTTACCTAATAACACAAACAAACTAAAAACTAATACCAAATTTCTAATTCCTAAAACAATAAAGATAAAATAAGATAAAAATAAAATAAAATAAGTTAAATTAGGAGTGCCTTGAGGGCATCTCCTAAAGTAACTACTCCCTGTTCTATTGACGCTTGAGGGGTCGTTTTCGGTACTTCTTGAAGTCCATCCGTACCCTCCATCTGGTGATTATTCTCATTGTGGAGGCTTCTTTCTTTCTCTTCCCTTTGTAGTCCATGAAATCCTCCATTCTTGGTAAAGTTTCTGCTCGTATTCCATTTGCGAGGCATTGTCATTGGGTAGCTCTTCTAGGTGGTCGTGCGAGTGCCATGACAGGGATGGATGTGTGCAATCTTGGTCGGGTATAACCGAGGTAGTGGGTTGAGAATTTGCCTCGGATGTGGTTGCCGCAGTGACATTCTCTTGAATTTCACTCATCGTTGTTGCGGTGTTGCTCCATTCCGGCTCCTCGATCATTGCCATGGCAAGTTGTTGCTCAGACTCATCACGTGTTGGGTATTCCTTCACATGGGCATCCTCGTCATATTGCCTCGGGATTTCAAGTTCATCCGTGGCATGAATGAGGACCGGTCTGCTCAAGAGTGCATCCATCTTGGTGATACTTGCGTCCGTAGAAGCCGACAATTTTTGCATGAGTGCCACGAAGGCTTGAAGTGTGCCTTCTAAGGATTTCGTTTGCTCTTGAGGAAGACATAAAGAAATTTTCTGCTGCGACGGAGGTATCTGCTGTCCCTGTTGCTGCTGTGGTGGCATATCATGTCCTTGTTGGTTCCATCATGGGTTGTCAATATATTCATTGAAAAGATGGGGATGGCTTTCAAGTGCATGATTACCTTCACGGTAATTGCGAGAATTCTCCCACATCAACTCTCGAATAGTTTTTCCTGACATGTTGATGCTCCTTAAACCAATATTTCACCTGAGTTTTTGATAAAAATAGAAAAATAAAAATAAAAATAAAGTAAAAGTAAAAACAACAATAAAGAAAAAAGAAAAGTGCAGAAGTTAAAGGTAAGAGTATGTTGCCAGTCCCCGGCATTGGCGCCAAAAACTTGATGCGTGTAAAAGAGTCTATCGCAATGTAGTGCAAGTGTACACGTCGCAAGTAATAAAGTGATATTAAGTATCGGATATCGTCTCCACAGGGACTGGAATACTTCTATCCTTTAACTATCTACAGAGAAGAAAGAAAGAGTTTTAATAAATTGATTGAAGAGTGTCACGAATAAATCAAGTAAAAGAGAAAAAAATAGAATTATAAAACAGGTAGGAGTTGAATTGCTCCGTAGTGCAGGTATTGCACTGTTCAAGGACTTTTGTTCTGTGTCTTGCTTCTGTCACCGCAGCACCTGTCGTGGCAGCGGTCCGTTGCTGTCGCGGCAGCGATAAGCAACTTAGCTTCTTTAAGTTTGGCAAGAATCCATGGATTGACTTGTCCTATCCCTAGACCCAAGCTTGTCGGCGAACACGTCTTGGATGATACCTCCCGACGTGAATTGAAGTATGAACACCGATGTTTATGAATTCTTCTTTAGCCGCTTAACCTCGTCCTATCCCTAGGTTCGAGATAGTTCAACCATAAACTGGAGAACATGTACTTACTCCTTTCGTATACTTAACTCTCCCGATATTAACTAAATAGATAATCTTACAATGCTCTCCCGATACTCTTGCAAGATGTTGAAACCAGAATAAGCAAACTTGAAGTTTTATTTCGTTGAACAGAAAAATCCTACAGATAGAACAACCCTTGCAACTAATTTACAATATCAACTCCAAACCCTATGGAGAACTAGAACATTAGATCTAGTTGATTCCCTCTCTCTTTTCATTTCTCTCTCTCTAGATATCTGCCTATACCCTTACATACATGGGTATATATAGGCAAAGATCTAGTCTAAGTCTTTCTTGGAGTAGAAGTCCTTCTTGGAGTGGAAATCCTTCTTGGAGTAGAAATCCTTGTTCAGCAAGTAAAGATAAGTTACTTTACTTATCGTTCCTTGATCAGCTCTATTCTCTGCTCCCGACCTCAGAAAAATGCAAGATTGGGCTCAATGGACTCAGAAAAATGTCCTCTATCAAACGAGACCCATCTTGACTATGTCAGCGTATTGCCGTCCGGGCGGCATTCTGCGGCGGTAGCGTTCTTGGTGGCAACTGGAACTGCTTCAGTAGAACTCCTTTTGCTTCTAGTCTCCAAAAATATGCGAGTGGCCCACGATAGTCCGACTTGAAATCCTCTATCTGTCAATCTCCACTTCGTGTTTTCCACCTCATATGTCTTCACTGTCGCCACTTCTGCCACAACAGCGGTCACGACAGACCACGAACCTCGTCTCCTCAGCTCCTGCTCCGCAGCCTGCCTCTGCTCCTCAGCTTCTTCCAATGCTGCCACGGCAGATACCTGCAAAAGTAACCAAATTTAGCAGTATCTGCGCAGTTTTATCTAAATGTGATGTTGATGCAAAACTTAACCTAAAATGCAGATAAACATGCTTGAGTGCAACAAAAATATGGATAAATGAGGGTTAAAATATAGAACTTTTATGCACTGATCGACGGGATTCTAGCCGTTACACAGATATTTTTCTGCTCGCTGCGGCAAATGTAGCCATTGCGGCTAGCCGTTATACTCGTCTGCCTTGGGCTGCCTTTGCCGGTAGTTGGGCTTCTCCTTTATTCTTTCATCTTTCTTGATCTTTCCTTCATTCCTATCCTTCAATAAATTAAATACAAAAATTAAATAAAAATTAAATCTAATCTTAATACCTAAAAATAAATTAAAACTAAAAATTAGGTTATGTCGGGATGTGCTTTTCCCAAGCATAACCGCTTCCTAAGGGCTTTGTGTTTGGCTATTTGTCTGGGCATGTCCTTCCCCTCCTCAGGTGGATGTTGCTGCCATCCTTTCTGCCCTGGCGGGACATACACCAAAGAAAACAAAGAGGCATTTTTTACCAATAAAATAAAAAGAGATTTAATGTGCAAAAACTAAATAGGAGTGCAGAAATTCAAACGTAGTTGCTGTTGCCAATCCTCGGCAACGACGCCAAAAACTTGTAGAGCGTCTAGGTGTTCTCTATTTATGAGCGCAAGTGCACACTCTTGTCAAGTTATAGTATAAAAGATATTGTCTCCCATAGGGATTGGAGCAGCTCCTATGAATGGTTTCCTGCACAAAGATTTAGTAAATGCGCCATTAAATCTCACGATGTGGAAATATAAAAACACAAGTAAAAATAAAGATAGTGATGAGAGGAATGATAGAGAGAGGTTAGGGCGATAAATTAGGTAAGAGAAATGCAGCTTAGTAGCGTGTGGACTGCATTGTAAAGTCTGAGTATGTTTTGTGCTGCCATGAATTGTTGCCTCGGTGGGTATGGCGGGCGGCAAGCTACGACCCTGTCACGCAGGCGCAGCGGGTCACTACCACTGCAGGAGTGTACTGTCTCGGCAGGTGGAATGAAAAGAGGTCCTGACGGCAAGTCTGGCAGACATTCCACGTTCGGCAGGATAGTCGACAGTGATCCCTCCTATTTCTAGGTTAGGATGCTTGAGAGCTAATGTGACGTAGGCAATACCTAGCAATCTCAGCATAAACCTAACACATGCTAGTCAACTCGGTTGGTAATCCCTCTTAGCCGTTGAAACTTGTGGACTGGTGTAGAACCAAGTTAGTCACGCCCCAACAGGTTGTGACGATGCTTAACCCTTTCGTGAGCCTTGCACTTTTGTGCCCGACAAATGGATTTTCTCTTCAACTGACTGGTGTAGAATAATTGAAAGAACGAAGTGTATAGATTAAGCAAACTTTGGAATTTTATTGAAAACAACTCAAAACTAATACAATCGTTTCTCACAAACTACTTTACATACACGCGCCTAAACCCTAGGAGAGTTGGGCCGCGACCCCCAACAACTCCAACCTATCTAGCTACATCTCCGTTGTGCGGCTGTTCAGGCTCGCATCCCCTCACCCTCGTCATCATGCCCCTATACCCTTACATACATTGGGTATATATAGGGCTCATGGCCTAAGTTTGAGTCCTCCTTGAAGTAGGAGTTCTAAAAGTAATTTACATTAAATACAGACTCCTTTATTACTTAAATATGGACTCTTTGGAAGTTGCATTCTTCCGCAAGTAAGGATAAGTGCTTCTACTTATCGATCTTGGATCAGCTCTACCGGCCGCTACAGGCTTTAGAAAATTGCAAGACTAGGCTCATTGGGCTGAGGAAATTGCCCTCTTTAAATCATGACCCATCTTGGCTAAGTCAGTGTAACTCCTGCCCGGGCGACTCTTGGCGGCAATGTTGCTTCCGCAGCGTCCTTGGAGGCATCTGGAGCTGCTTCAGTACAGCTCCTTTTATTCCAGCTTTCTTGTCCTCTCCTTGCTATAGCACTTGAAAATAAAAACTAAACTAAAACAATAACTTTTCTCAATCAAACATAAAATATTCAATAAAAGCATGGTAAAAGAGAAGATACTGTTATAATGCGTGCAATGCACCTAAATATGCCTAAATGAGCTTAAGAACAGCAATAATAAGGGCAGGAATGTGTAAAAAATATAGTACTCCTGGACACTCTACAGCAGCAGATCAGAGAGCTCTACTAATGCAGTTCCAGACAGAGACAGCCGCTGCCGAGTAGCCGCCGCCGCCATACCTGCCGCCCAGGACATCAAGCTGAGGAATTGGAAAACTAGAGTGCGATCTGTAGAGCAGAAAATCCTGATTCCAACGATCCATCCACTCAATTTTCTAATGCCTGGAGCAGCGGACAGAGCCGCCGAAGGAGGAGAACGAGATAAATTACGGTGCAAGGAAATAAGAAAGAGTCCACATTCAACTCAAAGAAGTTAGAATTAAAGGTTGCATTTAATGCAAAAGATACTTTGAAGACTTCTACTCCAAGAAGGACTTGGCCTAGCTAATGCCTATATATACTCAACATATTTTGTACTTCAAGACACCTTAGGTTTTCTTAGGCATAGTTTAGGTTTTCTTGCCGCCAGTTATGTTCTAAATTCTCTTTTTGGTTTGGGTTATGTTGTAAACTAGTGTGAGAACAGTTGTTTAGGAATTCAGTTTGTTTTTGCAATAAAACTTTAAGGTTTGCTTATTCCATTCTCTTCATAGTTTTCAATTAAGTTCGAGAGATTAGTTGTTAACTATCCATTTGTTCGGTATCGAGAGAGTCAGACTCACGAAAGGGATAAGTACGATCCTCACTCTAATCAAGTGTTGATCAATCTAGCCTAGACATAGGTTAGGGTTTAAGGCGGCTAAAGAAGAACGAACCAAGGTTGCTGTCTTTGCAAGATTCACGCCGTGACGGGTATCATCTACAATGGGCAACAACATCATTCTGACTTACACATAAGCGGGATCACAGTCGAAGCGTTCTGCCGAGCCTTGAAGGACTACTGAGTTTGCGCTGAGCCACACGTCCATTCCAGTGCTGAGGCAGCGAAAGCGTCAAAGCAGCCAATATGCCGTCCTCCGCCGAGGCAGCAAAGTCTGGCAGTGCAGAATAACTTAACATATTCAATGCAGTCTCACACTACTCAGCAGCATAACCTAACCCATTCCATTAATCTGATCTCTTCTCTTTATTTACTTGTGTTTATTTATTTCCTTCTTAAACAAACTAAAATTTATTTGTGCATTTACTTTTCTTTGTGCAAGAATCACAATTTGAGTTAAGCTGTCCAATCCCTGTGCGAGACGATATCTTATATACTATAACTTGACAAGAGTGTGCACTTGCGCTCATATTTAGAGAATACCTAAACGCTCTACAAGTTTTTGGCGCCGTTGCCGGGGATTGGTAACAGTAAAATTTGTTTTTATATTTCTGCAGTTTTATTTTTTTTATTTGTATTTAATTTTAAATTTTTATTATTTATATTTTTACTCGAATTTTTTTTACAGTTTTCTTTGCTAGTGCATGACCAGAGCAAATCCAAAAGACGAAATCGTTTACATAGACGAGATCAAACGAAGAGTAAGGAAACTTAAAAAAGAAGTTAGAGAAGCCCTCGGAAAAGCCAAGGAAGAAGAAAAAGCAGAAGCAACCATGGTAAACGACATAGACGAAAACCCTGCCAACGATGCTCGAAACGGTAGGGATGGGCAGCAAAACCCGCCGCCCAGAGAGCAGCAGCAAGTTCCACCTAGGCAGCAACCCCCAATTCCGCCCAGGTAGCCACAGTATATTCGAACCACCAGAGACTACTTGGAGCATGACTTTAGAGGCTTTGATCCTACCTTGACAGAGCTTAAAATCGAAGCGAATCACTTTGAATTAAAGCCCGTGATGTTCAATATGATCAACACATTGGGGCAATTTGGAGGTAGTGCCACAGAAGATGCTCGGAAGCACTTGAGAGGATTCCTAGACATATGGAGCTTTTAAAATACACGGAGTCCATCAAGACGTGCTAAAGATGAGGTTATTCTCCTATTCACTGAGGGATAGGGCAAAGTAGTGGTTGAACAACCAGCCGACATGGTCATTCAATACATGGACGGAGTTGTGCAAGGACTTCTTGGATCTTTTCAACCCATCTAATGTCACATATAGATTGAGAAATGAGATCACAGCTTTCCGACAAGGGGATGACGAGCCAATGTATGAAGCGTGGGAGCGGTACCAACAGATGCTCAATAACTGTCCGCTTCATGGTTTTCTGGCTTGGACGTAGGTGTCGATGTTTTACAATGAGGTGAACTACCCAACTTGAATGATGCTCGACGCCTCAGCCAATGGAATTATCCTAGATATACCACCTGAGGAGGCACTACAGATTCTGAACAAAATTGCCAAAAACGACTACATGTTCCCTACAGCCCGCCGTGGCGGCATAAGGTGGCCAGCTATTGTGAACGAAGTAGAGGCCACTGAATCTGTAAATGCCCGCCTGGACAAGCTGACATAGCTGGTGATGAGCATGGCCAAAGGACAACCATACAAAGCCAAGGCTGTGGAGCCTTTTTGTGAAGAGTGTGGGGCCAACCATGATTCCTCTGAATGCAGTGAATCTACCAACTTCATGGGAACCTATGAGAGGAACAACCCTGGCTGGAAAAAGCATCCTAACTTCTCCTAGAGTAATCAAAACACAGCTGCCAATCCAACTCAACAACAAGGAGGAAACCAACAGAACCTGTCAAGGCAGTCGCCTCAGTAGCAACAGAATATGAACACTAATTCATTTGAATCTACCTTACATACCTTTATATCCCGTACTAATAATTTTATTATTCATACGAATAAATTTATTCACAAAACTGAATCTTTCATGGACAAGACTGAAATTAGGATGAATAACCAGGAGGCAGTAATAAAGAATTTGGAGACCCAGTTCGGAAGGTTTGCCCAGATAATTAACACTAGGCCAATTGGTGGATTGCCTAGTGATATTGAAACCACGAAAGGGAAATCCCAAGAGCATTGTAAAGCTATAAAAACTAGAAGTGGGATAACACTACAAGAGCCATCAAATCCTACTGCGAGAGAAATAGCACATGCCGATCCAGTTCAAGCCGCCAGACACCCTACCGCGGCAGCACCTGAGAAAGGCAACGCGGAACCAAAAAAAGGGCCGACTGATGACACTATGAATGACAAGACATACTCTAAACCTGTTACTGCCCCCATGATAAGATTCTCCCCAAGGAAAAAATCATAGACACCACACCTTCACCACCATTCCCACAACGATTGAAAAAACAGAAATAGGACTTGCAGTTCAGAAAATTCCTGGATGTTCTGAAGCAAGTAAAAATCAATCTTCCTATAGTAGAGTTGATCGAACAGATGCCCAGCTATGTTAAGTTCCTAAAGGATATGGTATCCAAAAGAACAATAATTGGAGAATTTGAGACAGTGGCAGTAACAGAGGGATGTATAGCAATGCTACACAATAACGCACCACCTAAACAGAAAGATTCGGGCAGCTTCATAATTCCTTGTAAAATAGGCAGCAACAACTCTGTACGAGCCCTATGTGACCTAGGGGCAAGCATCAACTTAATGCCTAAGTCGGTTTTCCAAAAACTGGGGATAGGAGATGCCCGCCCAACGACAATAATGCTACAGCTAGCCGATAGAACATATGTACAACTGGAAGGGAAAATTGAAGACATCCTGGTGAAAGTGAACAAATTCATTTTCCCTACCGACTTCCTGGTACTAGACTATGAAGTAGATGAAAGGGTGTCGATAATCCTAGGGCGACCATTCCTAACTACAAGCAGAACGCTGATCGATGTTGAAAAAGGTGAACTTACAATGAGGGTCAATGATCATCTAGTAAATTTGAACGTCTTCCAAGCTATGAGACAGGCTAACAATCCGAAAGAATGCCAGCTAATAGAGGCCATCTCAGAGTTCAATTTCGAAGCCAACAGACCCTGCCTACATCACGACTGCCAGGCCAGCAACCTCGACAGCTATCTCGGTAGCCATTTAGATAATTGCTCAGAAGATGAACAATGCAGTGAGCCGACATAACAAGAACTGGAGGAGCAAGAAGAGGCATACTGGATAGCAAACATGCCAGGTAAGTATTTCGAACCATTGAATTATACAGAAAAGGGTGGCAAAATGTTCAAACCATCTATTGAACAACCCCCACTCTTGAATTAAAAGCCTTACCTGCACAACTTAAGTATGTTTATTTGGGACCAAATGATACACTGCCTGTAATAATTTCCTCCAAGTTACAGCCTACACAGGAACATAGACTGATAACACTGCTGCGACAGCACAAGAAGGCAATAGGCTAGACCATTGCAGATATAAAAGGGATAAGCCCAACAATCTGCATGCACAAAATCCAGCTTGAAGAGGATCAAAAACCAGCTGTTGATGCCCAGAGGAGATTAAACGATGCCATGAAAGAAGTTGTCAAAAAGGAGATCATCAAATGGTTAGATGCTGGTATCATATATCATATCTCTGACAGCGAATGGGTAAGCCCGGTACAATGTGTACCAAAGAAAGGTGGCATAACTGTGGTAAGCAATGACAATAATGAGTTAATTTCAACTAGAACAGTATCTAGGTGGAGAATATGCATGGATTACCGCAAGTTAAATAAAGCAACTAAAAAGGATCATTTCCCTTTACCTTTTATCGATCAAATGCTTGACTGCCTTACTGGCAAACCTTTCTATTGTTTTTTGGATGGATATACAAGTTATAACCAGATTGCCATTGCACCGGAAGACCAGACCAAAACAACATTCACATGCCCTTATGGCATCTACGCCTTCTAAAGAATGCCATTTGGATTATGCAACGCCCCTGCCACATTCCAGTGCTGCATGATGGCTATTTTCTACGACATGATAGAAGACTTCATAGAGATATTTATAGACGACTTCTTTGTCTTTGGCAGCAGCTTTGACAGCTGCCTCGGCAACCTCGAGAAAGTACTCACCAGATGCGAGGAAACAGACCTAGTACTCAATTGGAAAAAATGCCACTTTATGGTCGATGAAGGCATAGTCCTGGGGCATAAATTCCATGCACAAGGAATAGAAGTAGACAAGGCTAAGATCGAAGTAATCGCCAACTTGCCACCGCCAACCTCTGTCAAGGGCATTTGGAGTATCCTAGGACATGCAAGTTTTTACCGTCGATTTATTGAAAATTTTTCTAAAATTTCTAAACCACTTTGTATCTTGCTAGAACAAGATAAACCATTCAACTTCGACGAGGCATGCCAGGAAGCATTCAAAGCCCTGAAAGAAAAGCTTGTGACAACACCTGTGGTAGTTCCCCCTGATTGGAGCCAACCCTTTGAGCTAATGTGTGACGCTAGTGATACTACTGTCGGAGCTGCCCTAGGACAACACAGGGATAAAATCTTCCATGTCATCTACTACGCCAGCAAAACGATGAATTCTGCCCAGACCAACTACACCACTATAGAGAAAGAACTATTGGTAGTAGTGTTCGCCTTCAATAAGTTTCGGCCCTATCTAATTGGAACAAAAGTGATCGTCCACACAAATCATTCTACCTTGAGGTGCATGTTCGCAAAGAAGGATACAAAACCTCACCTGATCCGTTGGATCCTGCTACTGCAAGAGTTCGATCTGGAAATCCGAGACAGAAAGCGCACAGAAAATCAAGTAGCGGACCATTTATCTCGGCTTGAGAATGGACAAGGAAAGACACCCACCAGCGAAATCAAGGATGCATTCCTTGATGAACATTTGTTACTAGCCTCCGCTCTGGTAGCTACCTTGGAAGCTAAAGGCATCTCACTAACTTCCCATGAAGAGGCCGCGGCAGCAACATCAACAACCACACCCTGGTACGCAGACATCGTAAATTATTTGGTAACTGGTGTTTTACCTCATGAACTTAACTTCCAAGGAAAGAAACGATTCCAATATGATGCTAAGCATTATTTTTGGGACGAGCCTTACTTGTTTAAAAACTGTGCAGATCAGGTCATTAGACGGTGTGTCTCGGAGGATGAACAACAGGCCATACTATCCCAGTGCCACGCGGCACTATATGGTGGTCATTTCGGAGGGCAGCGCACGACAGCAAAAGTGTTCCAATCAGGTTTTTTCTGGCTAACATTGCATAAAGATGCCCTAGCCTTCTACAAACAGTGCGACAAATGCCAAAGAATAGGAAACATATCAAGAAGGAACGAAATGCCCTTACAAACCATCCTGGAGGTTGAATTATTTGACGTTTGGGGAATTGATTTTATGGGACCATTCCCATCTTCTTGTGGCAACATGTACATCCTCCTAGCGGTTGATTATGTCTCCAAGTGGGTAGAAGCTGTTGCCATCCCTAATAATGATGCAAAGACCATCCATAGATTCCTACACAAGAACATATTCACGAGGTTTGGGATTCCAAGAGCCATCATTAGTGACGAGGGCACCCATTTTACAACAAGCTAACTGCCAAGGCACTTCAAAAAGTTGGTGTCACGCACAAGATCGTCACGGCATACCATCCGCAAACAAATGGGCAGGCAGAGATTTCGAACAGAGAACTTAAAACCATCTTGGAAAAGTTGTCTATCCAAGTAGGAAAGATTGGTCGCTAAAATTAGATAATGCCCTTTAGGCGTATAAGACAACATACAAAACCCCACTCGGAATGTCCCCTTATCGATTAGTATACGACAAGGCCTGCCACCTCCCAGTTGAAATAGAACACAAGGCATATTGGGCAGTCAAGGTAGTGAACATGGATTGGAAACAGGGTGGCGAAAAGAGATTACTAGATCTGACAGAAATGGAGGAATTCTTGCAGGAGGCATACGAGAATGCCAAGATGTACAAGGAAAAAGTCAAAAGATGGCACGACAGCAAGATCCAACAAAGGTAGTTCTTGCCCGGACAACAAGTGATGCTGTTCAACTCCCACCTCAAGTTGTTTCCCGGGAAATTAAAATCCACATGGTCAGGACCGTTCGAAGTGGTCCAAGCTTTCCCACATGGTGCCGTGACAGTAAAACCAGTGAATGGAGGGATGAAATTCTAAGTTAATGGGCAGCGATGGAAGCACTATGCAGAATATTATGTCCCGAGAGAACATGAAGTATTCACTTTAGGAGATGCCCACCCCATTGTGACATAATTTTTATCTTTCCCCATCATGCGTCGTTGGAAGGTCGCCGGGGCATTGCTCGGTTTGAACAACATCCTTCTAAATGCATTTGTGTTGTATGGGCATGTAAAGGTGGTCTTTGCCTGGTCATCTGGTGCTATGGCAATCTGATTGTAACCTGAATAACCATCCAGAAAATAATAAAATAGTTTACCTGCAAGTCGATCAAGCATTTGGTCGATAAATGGTAAAGGAAAATGATCCTTCCTAGTAGCTTTATTCAACTTGCGATAATCCATACAAACCCTCCAACTGGTCACAGTCCTGGTCGGGATTAATTCGTTGTTCTCATTGGCTATCACGGTCATTCCACCTTTCTTTGGTACACATTGTATCAGGCTTACCCATGTGCTGTCAGAGATAGAGTGGATGATACCAACATCAAGCCATTTGAAGATTTCTTTTCTCACTACCTCCTTCATAGCGTAGTTAAGCCTTCGTTGAGCCTCAATGGTAGGTTTGTGACCATCCTCCAAAAGGACTTTGTGCAGGCATACCGCTGGGCTTATTCCCTTCAAATCGGCAATTGTCCACTCGATTCCCTTCAAATGATGCGAGGAATCCAATTTTGTCCCAAACTAGGAGAAGTGCCATTTTATGGTGGATGAAGGCATAGTTCCCGGCCACAAGATTTTATCAAAGGGCATTAAAGTAGACAAAGAAAAAATAGATGTGATCGAGAAACTACCTCCACCAACTACAGTCAAAGGAATCCGATGCTTCTTCGGACACGCAGGTTTTTATAGGAGATTTATTACAAATTTTTCTAAAATTACTAAACCTTTGTGTCACTTGCTTTAACAGGATAAGGCCTTTGACTTCAATGAGTCATGCACTGAAGCATTTGAGAGATTGAAGCAAAAACTTGTGACCTCACCCATTGTAGTCCCACTAGATTGGACATTGCCCTTTGAACTCATGTGTGATGCAAGTGATTATGTCGTCGAAGCAGTCCTTGGACAAAGGCAAGGTAAAATCTTCCATGTGATCTACTATGCTAGTAAAACACTCAATGAGGCCCAAGTCAACTATACTACCATAGACATTTCCCCTAAATATTTTGACTTTTAAAAAGTTTTTAAAAGAGCTTTAATTAAATAAAAGGTATTTTAAAGGATTTTCTATCATATCACAAATTTGACGTTAAAACTCTCTCAAAGCTTTCTCTTCATTTTCCTTTCAACCAAACAGCTTCCTACCTTCAAAATTGCAAAGGTAAAATCCTTATTATATTGATTTTATATCATCAAACTTATTTCTAATGGTTTATCTCTAAAGTCCAATGGTTTTCTTTATATTCTCTCAAGCTTTTCATTGAAAAACAAGGGGAAATTCTACCATTGGAGGTGAGCTGCATTTTTCTCCTCTAATGTAAGGTTCTTTATTGAAATTCCCATATTCTTGATTTTTTATGGTATTGAATTAAGGGTTTTATAAAGAGATTTATGAAAATGTGTTTAATCAAGCTAAAAATGGTATTTTTGTAAGATTTTCATGTGGATCTTGTTTTACTGGGTTTTGGAATGTTGTTGGCATTTTTTTGGTGTTAGATAATGTTGAGGTAATGGGTTGATCATATAAATCCCGAAATTGGTTGAGTTGGTGAAATTTTTTGTTGAAATTATTGAGTTTTTGGCTTAGATTTGTGAGAAATCAGTAGCTGATGGTTATATGATGATGGGTTGATGTTTTTGGATGTTATTAGATGTGTTTTGATGATAATCTTGCTGGTTTAAGCTGGAGATTGTTTGGGTTGATTTATTTGATGTTTTCGGTTAATTTCGGATACGAATCAATGAGCAAATATTGCTAGATGTTTCTGAGTAGCTGCAAGTTTGTGGGTTGAAATAAGCTCTAATACTTTGTTTTGAATTGTTTAGAAGCAGGGGATTTGGGTTTGGAAACTTTAGACGCGATTTTGGGTGATCTTGAGGCTTGATTCGGTGTTTCGGCTAGCATTTGTGAGTTGCTGATGAGTGAAACTGTTTTAAAAAGCCTTAACGTGGTTAACGACATGATTTTGAGGGTTTAGATTGTGCTTGGAAGGCCAATCTAAGCTCAAGAGTAAGTTTGGTCGTTTGCACCTTTGCTTTCGCCTTATTTTCGGCTATTCTCGATTGATGTGATGATTATGCTTATGCATGGCTATTTATGTTAAATCATAATGTTTTCAGGCATATTGAGCTATTTAAATGTTGTTTCATGTGATCCCATGAGGTAAGGTAAAGATTTCAAAGAATTGATATCATGTTGAGAAAATGCTATGCATTGTTCATGTTTTTGAAATGGGATGAGGTTGAGCATTATCATGCATTGGAAACAGTAGGTAAGCCTGGTTGTAATGTGTATATTGGCAAGTGATGAGATTCTATTTATCGGATATGTTGGTCGACCAATAGGATATGAAGTGCACTGTAATATACAAAATTCGCGCGTGAGATAAATTCTTCGGTTTCGCAATAGGGGTAGTGCTTTGTGATGCGAGTGATAGGGTAGTGCTATCACCAACGGGCAACGCGGGTAATGGCATCCCTGGTGAAGTGAGATAATAGTGAGGGTTGTTTCACCATGTGACTTGATGGGGGTAGTGCCATCAAGGTGTCCGTATATCCGAAATGTGAGTGATAGGGGTAGTGCTATCACCAACGGGAAATGCAGGTAGTGGCATCCCGGATCATTTGTAGCCAATATACGAGTTTGTTTATACCATGTTATTTGAGTTGGTATGATGATTTACACATTTTTGTTTTGTTTAATGCTAATGAGAACAAGCATGGTAAATTGAGGTTGTTATGCATCAGTAATGCATATGTTGCAAATTTGTGCTTTTGAATATTGAGGCTATGCCTTGTGTTGTGACTCAAGCATGATTTGAGATAAGCATGTTTTGATGAAACACTTCCATTGAAATGATTTAAAGAAAGCTCTTATTTTCATGATCGAATTATATGGTTTTAAAAATGCGTTGTTGTAGCTTTGGTTTTGAGCGCCGCTCACTATGCTTTCTAGCTTACACTCTCTTTTCCAACAATACAGATCCGTAGACCTTTCGGGAAAGCAAGCGATCAAGGGAAGTGTCCAAGAGGTTGCTCTAAGCTCAAGTATGGTTTTAAAGTTTAATAATAGTATGAATAGCAATGGGATATGACCTTTATGCTTCGGGAGGTTTTGTTTTGAGACTCCCTATTTTGAGACATGTTTATGATGCCTTTTTAGATTTGTAAAGTACCTTTACATGTTGAAGCATGGTTTGGTTTGAAGTCTGACCGTTTTGTGGTTTGTTTTTGCTTAAGTTGCTTTCATCTTGAATCTTGCCATGTTGGTTCTTGCCATGTAAATGTTGTTGCCGTGGTTGTTGAGGTTTTGTGGTATGTTTGAGTTGAATGTATGTTTATGTCTTGATTGAGGGACTTTTGTGGGTTAAGATTGCAATAGACCTGCAAAATGTGTCATTACAGGTCGGGCGTATCGATACAGTCGATCCTGTATCGATACGGGGCACATGAAATGGCCTTATGGTATCGACACGCTATGGTCTGTTCCGATACATTTTGCTACTAGAAACCTTGGTTCTGAAACGCCCCCGAGGGAGTTTCGATACGGGCTGGTGTTCTAAGCCTTGCAAATCTATTTCGATACACCCGTATCGGTACAGGGCAACCTGTATCGATACACCCGTATCGGTACAGAGCAACCTGTATCGATATGCCCGTATCGGTACAGGGCAACTTGTATCGATATAGCCAGTTGTTTTGTTAGTTATTGGAATCTTTGAAGTTCTGTTTTCTTACGTTTTGGTCCCTATTTGATGTGCTACTGTTCGTTTGAGTTCGGATAGTTGTTTTAAGTTGCATTTTGGCATGAAAGCATAAAACCTGACTAATTGCTCATTGGTAAGCCTAATTTCATACTAGGCCCTTGTTTTATTCTAGATTCGCATTTTGGTCCCTTGATGCTTGAATCGCTTAAATGATGTCGTTCTTATTTCTTCCGCTGCGAGTTCCTGTCACATAGGATGTTAGTGGCATTTAGAAAAGATAAGTTTTTTTTTTTAAAAATAAGGTTGCTAATCGAAGCGAAACCTTAGCGGTTTTTTCTTCAGTTTTCCCTGTGTAACCCGTTTGGTTCGATTTGGCGGCTAGACAGGGCTAAGAGGGTTTCATTTGTTGGTATCAAAGCCCATGTTATCGAGCAATCGGGAAGGTAAGTGAGGTAAGTTTGATGTGTTTGATTGTTGTTTGCGATGCACGGTATTTGTGAGCATGACTGTTGGTTTTGTCGTTGGTTGTATTGTAGATAAAGGCACCCATTGTTATATACTATTGTGAAAATGCGGTTTTAACTTAAAGGAATTGAGCGTCTTGGACCCTTGCTATTGTTGACCCAAATCATTTCTGTTTTTATTTATTTGTTGTTGTTAGATTTGCTTTCTTGGTAAGATGAGGCCTCGTCGTGGTCCTACAGTTGGTAATCCGGGTAATGAGAATGTTTGGCACGCGAATGAAGAGAATCTGTCTCCTCCTCCCCTTCCTCCCGAGGGTGGTGTTAGAGCTGGTATTGGAGGTGTTGGACTTCAGGGTGGCCAAGGATAGGCCGGTATGGATATGACTCCCTTGGTTCAGGCTATAGCTGGGGCAGTTCAGACAACTATAGCCAATATGCGTATTGTGGCACCACCTTAGGGTGCGGGGAGTGGTTTACTCCTTGAGAGACTCCGTAGTTTGGGCGTAGATGAGTTTCATGGTTTGTCTCCCGAGTGATCTGAGGCTTCACTTGAGAGTATTGTTCGTATCTTGGGTCAGATGGAGTGCACTGATGCACGAAAGTTGGGTTGTGTTGTGTCGCTGCTTCAGGGTGATGCTTATGCGTGGTGGACCACTTTTACATCCGGTATGCCTGAAGCCGACATTACTTGGGATTTCTTCCGAACTGCCTTCCGAAAGAAGTATCTTGGTTCTAGATACCAGGATGAGAAAAAGAGAGAGAGTTCATGGCTTTAGTTCAGGGTAACATGACCGTATCCGAGTTCGAGGTACACTTTATCCGGTTGAGTCAGTATGCTTCCGAGTTGGTTCCCACTGAGAGGGAACGATGTGAACGTTTCTGATATGGCTTGGTTCAGGGCCAAGGCCATTGAGTAGAGTTTGGGTCTGACATCTCTAGGCGGTGGGTCTAGTTCAGGGAAAAGACCTGCCGAGTGGGATAGAGATCGTGCCAAGAGGCACAAGCATAGGAGGTACCATCATGATCATAGGCATGGAGGTGGTAACCCGGGACGTGGCCATTAGGGCCAAGGGGCTGCTAATCCTTTCCCCGAGTGTGCTAAATGTGGAAGATGACATTTCAGTGAGTGTTGGGGTACTTATGGTACTTGTTGGAATTGTGGATCACGAGCACATCTGAAACATGATTGTCCACATCCAGCTAGAGATGGACAGGCTCTAGTTCGAGCAGTTGAGCATCAGAGAGGCTGTGGGTGCGGTCGCGATAACTTCCAGCGTAGGGATGATAGTTAGAGAAATGTAGCTCATATGGTTGTTGTACAGCCCGAGAGTGGTGGAACAGCTAGAGTGTATGCGCATCGCGAGGGCATGAATGATACATATGTGTTGAGTGAATAAAAGTTCTATATTTTGACCCTCATTTATCCTTATTTTTGCTGTACTTAAGCATGTTTAGTTGCATTTTAGGTTAGTTTTCAGATTTAGATAAAACTGCGCAGATACTACTAAATTTAGTTACTTTTACAGGTATCTGCTGTGGCAGCACCCAGGGCAGCAGTCGTGGCAGCACCCAGGGCAGTAGAGGAACAGAAGAGCTAGAGTGAAGAAAACTGCCTCATACATCATTGTCGTGACATATGCCATGGCAGATGCCGTAACAGTGATGCCGTGACAGTGATGCTATGACAGAGATGCCGTAACAGTGATGTTGTGACAGTGATGCGGTGACAGTTGTTGTTGTTGAGTGTGTTGCTGTTGTAGCAGATGGAGAGACAGGCGCTGGGTAGTGAAGCAGGAGAGCTGGAACTGGATGAGCAGTCAAGGAGGACGATGCTGCCATGGTTGCCGCCGTGACAGCAAAGGACGACAGCAGTTTTGAGGAGAAGAAGCAAAGTGGACCTCGACAGATAGAGAAAATTCAGCCCGTCTGTCGTGTAAAACCACTATATTTTTCCAAGCCCTAGATCAGAAGGAATACCAAGCCCAAAGTTCAAGGAGAGAAAATCCCAAGCAAGAAGGAGGACGATTTAGAGTTAGATTCTCTGAAGATTTAGTCTTAATTAGAGTTGTACTTTAATTTAAAGTTGTATTCTTGCTATTTTAGAAAACTTGGACCCAAAGCCTATATAAGGGCATGTATTTCGACCTAGGGCGAACATCATATTCCTCCTAGCCGTCTTCCCCAAAACCCTAGCCGTCTCCCCCTTCTCGTCATGTTCTAAATTCCCCTAGGGCAAAGGGTTGATATTGTAAAGTAGTTGTAAGGGTTGTTCTGTTCTTAGGATTTTTCTGTTCAATGAAATAAAACTTCAAGTTTGCTTATTCTGGTTTTCAACATCCTGCAAGAGCATCCGGAGAGCATTGTGAGATTATCTATTTACTTAATATCGGGAGAGTTAAGTATACGAAAGGAATAAGTACGGGTTCTCCAGTTTATGGTTGAACTATCTCGGACCTAGGGATAGGACGAGGTTAAGCGGCTAAGGAAGAATTCACAACATCGGTGTTCATACTTCGATTCACGCCGGGAGGTATCATCCAAGACATGTTCATCGACAGAACTTGGACCTAGGGATAGGACGAGTCACAACAGGGATTCTTTCCGAACTTGAAGAAACTGAGTTGCTTATCGCTGTCGCGACAGCAACAGACCGCTGCCACGACAGGTGCTGCCGTGACAGGAGCCAGACACAGAGCAGAAGTCCTTTAACAGTGCAATACCTGCACTAGTGAGCAATTCAATACCGGCCTACTCTTTACCCTGAATATTTTCATCTTTTATTTTCAGTCTTCTTTATTATTTCGTGACAACTTAATCAATCTATTAAATCTCCTCTTTTCCCCTTGTGCAGATAGCGAAGGAATGAGTTAGCCCAGTCCCTGTGGAGACGATATCTGATACTCTAGTATCACTTTATTACTTGCGACGTGTACACTTGCACTCAATTGCGATAGACACTTTTACACGCAACAAGTTTTTGGCGTCGTTGCCGGGGACTGGAAACACACTCTTACCCTAGCTTCTGCACTTTTCTATTTTTTTTCTTCTTTTTCTTTTTCTATTTTTATTAAAAAAAAACTCGGGTGAAATACAGGTTTAAGGAGCATCGACATGCCAGGAAAAACCATTCGAGAGCTGATATGAGAAAGTTCTTGCAATTACCGTAAAGGTAATCATGCATTCGAAAGTCGTCCATATTTTTTCGGTGAATATATGGACAACCAACGATGGAACCAACAAGAACAAGATATGCTGCCACAACAGCAACAGGGACAGCAAATGCCGATGCCGCAGTAGCAAAATTTTTTATGGTACGATCAAAACCCGTAAATTTTTTTATACCATAACAGTTTTGCTGCAGAACCCGACACGCCCTGGCAATGTCATCATCCTCAAGAGTAGTCAAAATCCTTAGAAGACACACTGCAAGCCTTTATGGCACTCACTCAAGAATTGTCGGCTTCTATGGACAAAAGTATCACCAAGATGGATGAAATCTTGAGCAGACCGGTCCTCATTCATGCCACGGATGAACCTGAAATCCTAAGGAACGATGACGAGGATGCCTATGTGAAGGAATACCCAACACATGATGAGTCTGAGCAACAACTTGTCATGGCATTGATCGAGGAGCTGGAATGGAGCAACACCGCAACAACGCTGAGTGAAATTCAAGAGAATGTTACGGCAGCAACCACATTCAAGGAAAACTCTCAACCCACTACCTCGATTATGCCCGACCAAGATTGCACACATCCATCCCTGTCATGGCACTCGCACGACCACCTAGAAGAGCTACCCAATGACAATGCCTCGCCAATGGAATATGAGTAGGTAATAAACGAACATGTTGAATTCTTTAAAAACTCACCAATTTCATTGAAGGTATTAGAGGAACCAACGCCGGTGGACTCAGAATCATCGAAGTCTCTACTGATGGAGGTCTACGAGTGGCCAACAGAATTTGATATAGAGAGTAATGGCACTTACCAATGTCCCATTGACCTGCAAAGTAACCTGACAACGGACTGTCAAAATAACTGGCTGCCGCAGCAGCAAACACGACAGCAAGGGCTACATTCCACCACAACAACATTCAACGAAAACAAGGTAAGTTTGTGGTCGAATATCAATTTAATTTTTACTAATCATATATTCATACCCTCAGAAACTTTACCAAAAATGGAGGACTTCATGGACTACAAAGGGAAGAGAAAGAAAGGAGCCCCCACCATGAGAATAATCACCAGATGGAGGGTACGGATGGACTTCAAGAAGTACCGGAAACGACCCCTCAAACATCAATAGAACAGGGAGTAGTTACTTTAGGAGATGCCCCTCAAGGCACTCCTAATTTAACTTAACTTATTTTATTTTAATTTTATCTTATTTTATCTTTATTGTTTTAGGAATTAGAAATTTGATATTAGTTTTTAGTTTGTTTATGTTATTAGATAAACTGAGAAAACCCTTGCAATGACGATACAAGCAACCCGAGGAAGCTCTGCCTCCACCCCTGCCGCGGCAGCACTCATACTCTCAGGGCAGCACCCACAGCTCCTCCGACAAAGTTCAAGGAGACTGCCCGCCGACAGCTCCTCATCCAAAGCTCCAGCAGCAGAAACGACAGCCGCACAACTTAAGTTTTCTTTTTCCTTTTCTCTGCCGCCTGCTGTATATATTATCTTTATGTGATGTTTCACTTTTCTGTCATTTTTATTTTCTGTTTTTCATTTTTATGTCTTGTGTCATGCATTGAGGACAATGCAACCCTTAAGTTTGGGGGTAGGCAGTCCTACTAATTATTAATATAATATTGCATTTAGTTTTAATTGTGTCGCATTTATTTTTATGCAAAAAAAGAGAGAAAAGAAAAAAATGGCTTAATTTATTGAACTTTTATTATCTACCGCTGCCATCTCTATCGTCACAGCCCCTAAAAATATTTTAGGAAGTAAGTAGAGCCTTAGTATAGTTCTGAAAAACTGAAACACTTTGTGACTTACTTGATAACAAACTTTCTCTAGCATACTTAGAATAGAAAACTTAGCCACTAGAGTAGAAAAGACTTGAACTCAAGTTAGTCCTAGAGGTGCCTATCACTGGCTCTAGGAAAATAACTAGAGAAACTTCTAGAGGTGCCTATCACCGGCTCTAGAAAGTAACTAGATGTGCCTATCATCGGCTCTAGTAAAAGAAGAAAAAGAACTAGAGGTGCCCTATACTGGCTCTAGTAAGAAAACGAATTAAATCTCGAAAGAAAACTCTAAATAAGCTAAGTATAATATTCTAGTTGCTAGGGAAGTCTATATTCATGTATGTTCACAATAAATGCACACACTTGCATGAGAATTATACTTTTGCTCTAAGTAGATCCTTAAATATTTGAACAGGTGCCAAACATGATAGGGATGGTGCCATGGGTAAGGATTGTTCATTGACTTAAGCCAAGAAAATATATATATATATATATATATATATATATATATATATATATATATATATATATATATATATATATATATATATGTATGTATGTATGCATGCATGTTAGTTAGGTTGCATTTGCTTGAGGACAAGCAAAGATTCGAGTTTGGGGGTGTGTTGAGTGAATAAAAGTTCTATATTTTGACCCTCATTTATCCTTATTTTTGTTGTACTTAAGCATGTTTAGTTGAATTTTAGGTTAGTTTTAACATTTACATCACATTTAGAAAAAACTGCGCAGATACTACTAAATTTGGTTACTTTTGCAGGTATCTACTGTGGCAGCACCCAGGGCAGCAGTCGTGGCAGCACCCAGGGCAGCAGTCGTGGCAGCACCCAGGGTAGCAGAGGAACAGAAGAGCTGGAGTGAAGAAAACTGCCTCATACATCATTGTCGTGACAGATGCTATGGCAGATGCCGTAACAGTGATGCCGTGACAGTGATGCTATGACAAAGATGCCGTAACAGTGATGTCGTGACAGTGATGCGGTGACAGTTGTCGTTGTTGAGTGTGTTGCTGTTGTAGCAGATGGAGAGGCAGGCGCTGGGCAGTGAAGCAGGAGAGTTGGAACTAGATGAGCAGTCAAGGAGGACGATGTTGCCATGGTTGCCACCGTGACAGCAAAGGATGACAGCAGTTTTGAGGAGAAGAAGCAAAGTGGACCTCGACAGATAGAGAAAATTCAGCCCGTCTGTCGTGTAAAACCACTATATTTTTCCAAGCCCTAGGTCATAAGGAATACCAAGCCCAAAGTTCAAGGAGAGAAAATCCCAAGCAAGAAGGAGGACGATTTAGAGTTAGATTCTCTGAAGATTTAGTCTTTATTAGAGTTGTACTTTAATTTAAAGTTGCATTCTTGCTATTTTAGAAAACTTGGACCCAAAGCCTATATAAGGGCATGTATTTCGACCTAGGGCAAACATCAGATTCCTCCTAGTCGTCTTCCCCAAAACCCTAGCCGTCTTCCCCCCTTCTCGTCATGTTCTAAATTCCCCCTAGGGCAAAGGGTTGATATTGTAAAGTAGTTGTAAGGGTTGTTTTGTTCTTAGGATTTTTCTGTTCAATGAAATAAAACTTCAAGTTTGCTTATTCTGGTTTTCAACATCTTGCAAGAGCATCGAGAGAGCATTGTGAGATTATATATTTACTTAATATTGGGAGAGTTAAGTATACGTAAGGAATAAGTACGAGTTCTCCAGTTTATGGTTGAACTATCTCAGACCTAGGGATAGGACGAGGTTAAGCGGCTAAGGAAGAATTCACAACATCGGTGTTCATACTTCGATTCACGCCGGGAGGTATCATCCAAGACATGTTCATCGATAGAACTTGGACCTAGGGATAGGACGAGTCACAACAGGGATTCTTGCCGAACTTGAAGAAACTGAGTTGCTTATCGCTGTCGCGACAGCAACAGACCGCTGCCACGACAGGTGCTGCAGTGACAGGAGCCAGACACAGAGCAGAAGTCCTTGAACAGTGCAATACCTGCACTACTGAGAAATTCAATACCGGCCTACTCTTTACCCTGAATATTTTCATCTTTTATTTTCAGTCTTCTTTATTATTTCGTGACAGCTTAATCAATCTATTAAATCTCCTATTTTCCCCTTGTGCAGATAGCGATGGAAAGGGTTAGCCCAGTCCCTGTGGAGACGATATCCGATACTCTAGTATCACTTTATTACTTGCGACGTGTACACTTGCACTCAATTGCGATAGACACTTTTACACGCAACAATATGTGATTGCAGGTAACTTCTCATTACAGTCTTTGACTTTGCTTTCTTTGATTGATTCTGGCTCTACACATTCGTACATTTTGCGTGAGCATGGGAAGTTGTTGGATATACCGTGTGAGATATTAGATATAGGAATGAATGTTACAAGTTCCTTTTGTGAAATTGTTGTGGTTAGGAAAGTATATATAAGATGTCCTTTGATGGTTTAGGGTCATGTGTTTCCAATAGATATGATAGAATTGTCGTTTTATGGATTTGATGTGATTTTGGGCATGGATTGGCTTGTAAAGCATAAGGCTAAAGTGGATTTTGAGACAAAGAGAGTATCCTTGAGACTTTCAGACGATTATGAGGTAATAGTGGTGTGTGAGAACATTAAGTTCTTATCCAATGTTGTTTCAGCGTTAGAGGCCCAGAGGTTGATGGATGTTGGTTGTTAGGAATATTTAGCTTACATTATGAATCCGAACATGAATGAGGCATGACCGCAAGACATCAGAACTGTTTGTGACTTTCTAGAGGTATTTCCGGAAGAGTTGTCTGGTTTGCAGCCTGATAGAGACTTATACCGATTCTGCTCCAATATCCATAGCTTCATATTGTATTGCCCCTAAGGAATTGAAAGAGTTGAAGATACATCTTCAGGAACTGTTGGATCGAGGATTCATTCGTCCTAATATCTCACCTTGGGGTGCACCAGTGTTGTTTGTGAAAAAGAAAGACGGTAGCTTGAGAATGTGTATAGATTACCGACAATTGAATAAGTTGACAGTGAAGAATAAGTATCCTTTGCCACAGATTGACGATCTATTTGATCAGTTGAGAGGTGCTTCTGTGTTTTCCAAGATAGATTTGAGATCCGGTTACTATCAGTTGAAGGTAAAAGATCAAGATGTACCGAAGACAACTTTTCATACTCGCTATGGACATTATGAATTCTTGGTGATGCCCTTTGGTTTGACTAATGCACCAGCTGCTTTTATGGATGTAATGAATAGGGTATTTCATGAGTATTTGGATGAGTTTGTAGTAGTGTTCATTGTTGACATTCTGATCTATTCCCGTACCAAAGAAGACCATGATAAGCATTTGCGTTTGGTACTACAAACCTTGTTAGATAATCATTTGTATGCTAAGTTGAGAAAGTGTGAGTTTTGGATTAGGGAAGTGGTGTTCTTAGGACATATAGTATCAGCAGAAGGAATCAAGGTGGATCCTAAAAAGGTTGAAGCAGTTGTGAGTTGGAAACAATTGAAGTCAGTTACAGAAATTCGCAGTTTCTTGGGCTTGGCAGGTTATTATCGATGTTTTGTAGAATGGTTTTCTAAAATTGTTGCTCCTTTGACTAAATTGTTGCAAAAGGACATTCGTTTTGAGTGGACAGAAACAAGACAACAAGCTTTTGATAATTTGAAGAAGCCTTGACAAAAGCTCCCGTTTTGGTTCAGCCTGAGACAGGGAAAGAGTATGTAATCTTTAGTGACGCGTCTTATGTTGGCTTAGGCTGTGTGCTAATGCAAGAAGGAAGAGTAGTAGCTTATGCATTGAGACAGTTGAAGACTCATGAATGGAATTATCCTACTCATGACCTCGAGTTGGCCGCCGTGGTGTTTGCTTTGAAAGTGTGGAGACATTATCTCTACGGTGAGAAATGTACAATCTATACAGATCATAAGAGTTTGAAACATTTGATGTCGCAAAAAGAGTTGAACCTTAGGCAGCGCAGATGGGTAGAATTGCTTAAATATTATGATCTTTCGATTGAGTACCATCTGGGTAAAGCCATTGTAGTGGCCACTGCTTTAAGTAGGAAAGTTGCAGTGTTTGCTAGGCTAAGTTTGTCACATAATGGTGGTCTAGTGGCGGAATTGCAAGTTAAACCTTCATTGATTCAGTTAATTAGAGAAAAGCAGTTGCAAGATGGAACGTTGGTACCATATGTGCAAGATATTGCGGAAGGTAGACCGTCAGATTTCTGTTATAGTGATGATGGTGTTCTACACTTCAAAGGTAAGGTTGTTGTACCAAATGGTGTTGATTTGAGGCGTACCATTTTGACCGAAGCACATAGTAGTCCGTTTGCCATGCTTCCGAGGAGTACAAAGATGTATCGCGGTTTGAAGGATGAGTAATATTGGGTCAGTTTGAAGAAGGATGTTGTCGAATTTGTGAGCAAGTGTATGGTTTGCCAGCGTGTTAAGGCTGGACATCATTTTTCTTATGGGTTGTTGCAACCGTTGAGAATTCCCGAGTGGAAGTGGGAGAGGATTACCATGGATTTCGTATCAGCTTTTCCTTTGACACCTTCTAAGAAGAATTTTATTTGGGTAATTGTTGATCGTTTTACAAAAAGTGTACATTTCTTGGCTGTTAATACTACTTATAATTAGATAAGTTGGCTGATTTGTACATCAGTGAGATTGTGAGATTGCACGGTGTACCTAAATCGATTGTGTCAGATAGAGATCCGAGGTTCACAGCTAGATTTTGGGAGAGTTTGCATAGTGCCTTGGGTACTCGGTTGAGTTTTAGCACTTCTTATCATCCTCAGACCGATGGTCAGTCAAAAAGAGTCATACAAGTTTTAGAAGACATGTTGAGATGTTGCATTATTGATTATCAGGGTTCATGGGAGAAGTATCTACCAATAGTAGAGTTTTCCTATAACAATAGCTACCAAGAGGGTATTCAAATGGCACCTTACAAAGCTTTGTATGGCAGAAAATGCAGAACACCTATTTGTTGGACTGAAGCGGGACATGAGTTGTTATCATTGCCAGGCATGCTTAAGGGTACTACCCAGAAAGTAAATATGATATGTGACCGTCTGAAAGCAGCTACAGATCGACAAAAGTCGTATGCAGATTTGAAACGTAGAGAAATAGAGTATAATGTGGGCGAGAAAGTGTTTTTGAAAGTTTCACCTTGGAAGAAAGTGGTGAGATTTGGTAGAAAAGGTAAAATGAGTCCGAGGTTCATTGGTTCTTATGAGATAGTGGAGCGAGTTGGTCTCGTCGCTTATAGATTGATTTTGTCACCCGAGTTTGAAAAGATCCATGATGTGTTCCATGTTTCAATGCTTCGGAAGTATAGATCAGATCTGTCTCATGTTATGTATGTAGAAGAGATTGAATTGAATTCGGATTTGTCGTATGATGAAGAACAAATTGAGATCTTAGCTTCAGACAGCAAAGTGTTGCGTGGTAGAACCATCGAGTTGGTCAAAGTTAAATGGCAACATCGAGGTGTGGAAGAAGCCACTTGGGAAAGGAAAGATGACATGAAGAAGCAGATTTCGTATCTCTTTCCATCAGGTAAATTTTGAGGACGAAACTTCTTAAGTGGGGGAGAGTTGTAACGCCTTAGTATCGAGCTTAGAAGTATTGGTAAAGATCTTGGGGTTAATCGAACCGATTTCGGAGTTTCAAGTAAATTTGGGGGAGTTCAGGGAAAACCCTTTTTGAATGTTTTTAAAAATGTGAAAAAATTATTTAAAATCCTTATTTATTATATATAAGGTGTGTGTGAAATCAATTTTGGAAAATGAATTTCGGTAGTATGACATTTTAGTCCAGTGACTAAAATGTAAAGTTTCAAAACTATTTTGGTGACTGTTTTGTAAAAGAATCAAAATGTTGAATCTTTAAGGAGCTATTTAGCTAAGTCTAATTTAGACATTTCCCCTAAATATTTTGACTTTTAAAAAGAGCTTTAATTAAATAAAAGGTATTTTAAAGAATTTTCTATCATATCACAAATTTGACATTAAAACTCTCTCAAAGCTTTCTCTTCATTTTTCTTTCAACCAAACAGCTTCCTACCTTTAAAATTTCGAAGGTAAAATCCTTTTATATTGGTTTTATATCATCAAACTTATTTACAATGGTTTATCTCTAAAGTCCAATGGTTTTCTTTAGATTCTCTTAAGCTTTTCATTGAAAAAGAAGGAGTTATTGAAACTCCAACATTCTTGATTCTTTTTTGGTTTTGGATTAAAGGTTTTATAAAGAGATTTATGAAAATGTGTTTAATCAAGCTAAAAAAATGGTATTTTTGTAAGATTTTCGTGTGGATCATGTTTTGCTGGGTTTTGGAATGTTGTTGGCAATGTTTTTGGTGTTACAAAATGTTGAGGTAATGGGTTGATCATATAAATCCCGAAATTGGTTGAGTTGGTGAAGTTTTGGGTTGAAATTATTGAGTTTTTGGCTTAGATTTGTAAGAAATCAGTAGTTGATGGTTATATGATGATGGGTTGATGTTTTTGGATTTTATTAGATGTGTTTTTGATGATAATCATGCTGGGTTTAAGCTGGAGATTGTTTGGGTTGATTTATTTGATGTTTCCGGTTAATTTCAAATATGAATCGATGAGAGAATATTGCTAGTTGCTGGATTTCTGAGTTGCTGCAAGTTTGTAGGTTGAAATAAGCTCTAATGCTCTGTTTTGAATTGTTTAGAAGCCGGGGATTTAGGTTTGGAAACTTCGGACGCGATTTTGGGTGATCTAGAGGCTTGATTCGGTGTTTCGGCTAGCATTTGTGTGTTGCTGGTGAGTGGAACTATTTTAAAAAGCCTTAATGTGGTTAATGGCATGATTTTAAGGGTTTAGATTGTGCTTGAAAGGCCAATCTAAGCTCAAGAGTAAGTTTGGTCGTTTTCACCTTTGCTTTCACCTTGTTTTCGACTATTCTCGATTGATGTAATGACTATGCTTATGCATGACTATTTATGTTAAATCCTATTGTTTTCATATATATTGAGATATTTAAATGTTGTTTCATGTGATCCCATGAGGTAAGGTAAAGATTTCAAAGAATTGATATCATGTTGAGAAAATGCTATGTATTGTTCATGTTTTTGAAATGGGATGAGGTTGATCATTACCATGCATTGGAAACAGTAGGTAAGCCTGGTGGTAATGTGTATATTGGCAAGTGATGAGATTCTATTTATTGGATATGTTGGTCGACCAATAGGATGTGAAGTGCACTATAATATACAAAATTCGCGCGTGAGATAAATTTTTCGGTTTCACAATAGGGGTAGTGCTATTGTGATGCGAGTGATAGGGGTAGTGTTATCACCAACGGGCAATGTGGGTAGTGGCATCCCGGTCGATGAGAGATAATGGTGAGGGTTGTTTCACCATGTGACTTGATGGGGGTATTGCCATCAAGGTGTCCGTATATCCGAAATGTGAGTGATAGGGGTAGTGCTATCACCAACGGGCAATGCGGGTAGTGGCATCCCGGATCACTTGTAGCCAATATACGAGTTTGTTTATACCATGTTATTTGAGTTGGTATGATGATTTACACATGTTTTGGTTGTTGTTTAATGCTTATGAGAACAAGCATGGTAAATTGAGGTTGTTATGCATCGGTAATACATATTTTGCGAATTTGTGGTTTTGAATATTGAGGCTATGCCTTGTGTTGTGACTCAAGCATGATTTGAGATTAGCATGTTTTGATGAAACACTTCCATTGAAATGATTTAAAGAAAGGTCTTGTTTTCATGATCGAATTATATGGTTTTAAAACTGCATTGTTGTAGCTTTATTTTTAGCGCCGCTCACTAAGCTTTCTAGCTTACGCTCTCTTTTCTAACAATGCAGATCCGTAGACCTTTTGGGAAAGCAAGCGAGCAAGGGAGGTGTCCAAGAGGTTGCTCTAAGCTCAAGTATGGTTTTGGAGTTTAATAATAGTATGAATAGCAATGGGATAGGAACTTTATGCTTCGGGACGTTTTGTTTTAAGACTCCCTGTTTTGAGACATGTTTCTGATGCCTTTTTAGATTTGTAAAGTACCTTTACATTTTGAAGCATGGTTTGGTTTGAAGTTTGACCGTTTTGTGGTTTGTTGTTGCTTAAGTTGCTTTCATCTTGAATCTTGCCATGTTGGTTCTTGCCATGTAAATGTTGTTGCCATGGTTTTTGAGGTTTTGTGGTATGTTTGAGTTGAATGTATGTTTATGTCTTGATTGAGGGTCTTTTGTGGGTTAAGATTGCAATAGACTAGCAAAATGTGTCATTGCAGGTCGGGCGTATCGATACGATCGAGCCTGTATCGATACAGGGTACCTGAAATGGCCTTATGGTATCGAAACGCTATGGTCCGTTCCGGTACATTTTGCTACTGGAAACCATGGTTCCAAAACGCCCCCAAGGGTGTTTCGATATGGGCTGGTGTTCCGAGCCCTGCGAATCTGTTTCGATACACCTGTATCAGTACAGGGCAACCTGTACCGATACAACTGGATGTTTTGTTAGTTATTGGAATCTTTAAAGTTCTATTTTCTTACGCTTTGGTCCATGTTTGTTGTGCTATCGTTCGTTTGAGTTCGGATGGTTGTTTTAAGTTGCATTTTGGCATGCAAGCATGAAACCTGACTAATTGTGTAACCCTCTTATTCCGATCTAGACGGATAACCCAAACCAAGGAGTTTACACGGGGAAAACCGAAGCCAACTCGTTAAAGCCGACTTCGGTTAACAACCCTTTTTTCTTTTTATCTTTTCTAGATGTAAATTAGATCCTATGTGATCATTAAAGAGCATAGGAAGAAGCGGCACAACGATCGGATTTCATTCAGGGGTTTAATTGCGTAAATCAAACGTTTAGGAACCAAAATGTAAATTCTTGAAATCCCAGGGACAATTCTGATTTTAAGATTACCAATATTCAATTAATCATATTTCATACTTCACTACAAATTTTCATCACAATCGGACCATCCAAACTCACCTAATTGCATACATGAAGATCAGGGACTAAAACGTACAACAACAGAACATTCAAAGGTGAGGTTTAACCAACTTAACGACCCGCATATCGATACTTTTAAGGAGGGTATCGGTACGCCCTCGATGGTCAAACTTCCCAGGCTTCACGTCACCAGACTGTATCGGTACGCCGATGTACCGTATCAGTACGCCCTCATCTAGTGACTAAAGAGGGTATTGATACGACCCCGTGTACTGATACGCTCCTCACAAAACAAGGAGGCCGTATTGATACACTCTAAGGTATATCGATACACTGCAGTCTGTAAATGCCCAAAATGCAGATTTTGAACCTCAACAACCAATCCAAACCACTTCAACATATAGTTAAACATGCTTGCACACAAGTATGCATCAACACTTAAAGGTAACAAGTCAAGGAAAAACATCAAACATCATCATCATCAAAATTGACTTCTAAAGGCATGCTCCCTAAGAATCAAAAGCACCAAAAGACCATAAGTCCAAAATCAAGCACAAACCAAGTTAAGAGCCATTTACAGGACCAACTTACAAAAACACAAGGGAGTCCAAAACACATCTCCCAAAACAAACCATTAAATCCCATTGTCATATATCATTACTAAGGTAAATGTAAAACATCATACTTGAGCTTAACTACTCCTTGGATTCCTTTAAGCCTCCTTGCTGCCCACAAAGTATCAATTATCTGCATTGTTGGTAAAAGAGAGCGTAAGCACAATAGTTTAGTGAGGCATGCTCTAAAAACACCAACAGAACAATGCAAGCTTTTAAAACATAATCATGAAATCCCTTTCTAAAACCATGTTTTTTCTATCTAATGCTTGAAATCCACTTCAAAGCAAAACATCATTTGGAAACCACATGTACCATCTATCTATCTCATGCATTCAACCAATGCAAATCTCATGGCAAGGCCATACATGCTTGATATACTAAAGCATTTCATAAACTCAAAATCTCATATGCATTTCTCATAGCATAAAATCATTTCAAACATTGGTACATGTGAATCATAGCTCATTCTCATATATTGGCATTTCATATTATATCTTTACTCGGATATACAGATTAGCTTGACATAGAGTCAAGTCCTACCCCGGTGGAATCTCGCATCACCAAACTCTCATGGCGGTATCTATCTTCGCCACAAAGCTTGGGTGTTTCACCAAGACCTACCCCGATGGTATCTCTCATCATCGGACTCTCACTTTGGATCGGGATGGCACTACCCCCATTGCCTGACTCCAAAGAGCACGTACGAATTGTAGTTTAGAGTGCACTTTACATCCTATTGGTCGACCAATTATATCCGGTAATATATCATAAATTATGCCAATATATTACATTAAAATCATCATCTCAACTACTGTTTTGATGCAACATTTCTAAATCAATCTCATCCCATTTCAAAACCAAAATCCATGCATAGCATTTAATCAAAATAAAAAATCTCTTTGCAATATTGCTCAATCTCATGGGATCAATATGAAACATTATCTCATGTCATAAATCATGCATAAAACAGTAGGAATTTATCTTTTCTCAAATTAAGAGCATGTCAAAAGCATTTAGGGGCATCATCCACATTTCGAGAGCAAATCTAAACATACTTACTTCAGGACTTAGGATGGTGTTTCAAACCAATCCTAAATCCCCAAAACTTGTTTCCTTGTCCCTCAAGGACTTCTAAAACCATTTTCACTCACCGATGACGTTTTGCTTGCTTGCGGAAACGATTTCTAAGCTTCCGATACTTCCGAATCAACACCAAGCGCGTCCGATGAAGTCTCGCATGTTCATTACACATAAGAGCAGAGGATTAATGCATCACCATGCATTAAAATCACCAACCACTCATTCCAACCGGCTGCTCTACTCAAAACTAGCATTTCGACTATCCGAAATAACCGAAAACACTCCCAAACTTCCACCAAACAAAGCCCATCCAAGATCTATCAATTCTAACCTTTTCTAAACTCCAATTAACATCAAAGATCAACATAAACACGACCTTATACCTCCAGCAATAGCAGATCATCAAAAACACCTCAAAAACCACAAATCTAACATCTTAAACTTAGGGACCCAAGCCTATTCGGTATTTATTTATTAAAACCTTCTTCTCAACATCAAATAACACCCAAAATGTGTTGAAAATCAACCTCAAATCAGATCATTACATAGAAATACAAAAATCACCAAGATATCATCAAGAATCTTGAATTTAACAACTCTTTCTTGTTTATAACATTAAAACAACTCAAAAATCATTAACAAAGGATTTATAACTTGAGAGTTTCAGTAAAAAACTGATCATTAGAGGAGAAGAATGAAGCTTACCTCTAATGGTTGATCTCTCTTCAATTTGGGCAAGTTTTCTTGAAAAATCCAAAGCAAAATCAATGTGATTTGATGAAACAAAGTTGGAGAATCATTTAGAGAATGAAATCTCAACAATCAAGGTGAAAATCAAAGGTTCTTTGATGAGAGAAAAGTGTTTGGATGAAAAGAAGTTGAGAGAAAATGAGAATAGAAAAACTATCGTGAAATTAGTTATGAAAAGTCAACTTTTTGTTTTCTTTTTAATTCCCTTATTTCTTTTATAAAATCATTTATTAAAAGCTCCCAAATTGAAGAGAAATGTGATGGAAATAAATGGTAAAAATATCTCCTTAAAGATTCAAAGTTTCAATCCTTTAAAAAACAATCACTAGCCAACTTTTGCAAAAACTGCATTTTGGTCACTATACCAAAATGTAATATTTCCAAGACTCATTTTGTAAATTTGTTTTTACCATAACCATTTATATAACAAATAACGATTTTTAGATATTTTTCCATATTTTTAAAACATCCCGAACTAGGTTTTCCCTGAACCAACCTCAGGGGTTCGAACCGTTCCCGACCGGCCCGATCCAACGTCTAAAACATCTAGGCCCAAATCTAGGGCGTTACAAATTGAACATTGGTAAGCCTAATTTCATACTAGGCCCTTGTTTTTTTGCTATATTTGCATTTTGGTCCCTTGATGCTTGAATCGATTAATTGATGTCGTTCATGTTTCTTCCGCTACGAGTTCCTATCACATAGGATGTTAATGGCATTTAGAAAAGATAAGTTTTAAAAAAATAGGGTTGCTAATCGGAGCGAAAGCTTAGCGGTTTTTTCTTCGGTTTTCCCCGTGTAACTCGTTTGGTTCGGTCTGGCGGCTAGACCAGGCTAAGGGGTTACAGGAAATTTCTTATCGGAGTCATATACTAATTAAATTAGATTTAACGTTGTATTTGTTGCCAATAGAGTTCAAGGCAGATTTCGGTGATAGTTCTGTTTATTTTTCCTTTTATTTTGTAATCATTGTTAGCATTCTGTTTTTGTTTTTCAGCACATTTGCCACGGAATCATTTTCAAGGAAGGTTCTTGGATTGATCACTGAAATTGAAACATAAAATTAATTCTGTATTTAAGGTTAGTTAAGTCCCCAACTTCATTAAAGTAATTTTACTTTATGGTCCATGCTTTAATACTTTTTGGACAAGTTTAGGCTTAGAATATGCTTATTGAATTGGACAAGTTTAAGTCTCCAGTATCATGTGGGACTTTCTTCTATCATGTGGGATTCAAATTGCTTAAATGAAAAAAAACCAATATGCTGTTATACACTTATAATTACAAAAGTAGAGTTTAACTATTATTTTAATTTTTGCTATCTTTTATCTCCTAAATAAACCAGTATGCTGTTATACGCTTATAATTACAAGTTTGCAAGTACTAGTTCTGCAAGTATTTCAACAATATATGTTTTTCAAACTTGATTGCTGAGTATTGGATATGATTATGTATATGATACGAGTATATTAATTTTTTCTATATATTCTGGGCATCTTTGGATGGTCTTATATCCATACTTATGTCTGAAATATGTCATGCACATGTATTAGACATAGGTACTTCAAAAAAAATGAAGAGTATGAGCAACATATATTTAAATTCCAACCTAGTAAATCTTGACTTGTACATGAAATCGGTTTACAAGGTTTTCTCGGCTAATGTTTTGCTTGTACATGGTTTTTTTTTCATGTAGAATAGAAATTGGAGAAAGAGGGCATTCATGGTTGGATGACTTGTTTGCATTTAAAGGAAGAAGAGGATCCTTAAACAGCGTTTGAAGGTTCTACCAACATTGAACCAGTTTACCAAGACTCTTGACAAGAACTTAGGCCTGCAATAAAATCTTCACTTCTTTCTGATTTATGTATTAGATTCACTATATATAATTTGAATGGGTTTTTCCATTCCAATTTTATTTCATGTTAGCTTTGAATATATGTTTGTGTAGTATGAGTTTGGGGAAATGGATTTGCATTGTTGTAAGTCATTTTAGATGTATAGTTCTGAATGTTCTCACAGATTAATTGTTTATTTTGAGAAAATGAATGTGGATTGAAATTGTGGAAATTGGTGAATGCATTATTATATTTGAGTTTTTTAGAAACATGGTGTTACACGTAGCGTTTGTGTTTACAAACGCCACTAATGAACAGTTTTTTGGGGCGTTTTTATTTACAAACGTCACTAAAGAACAGTTATTAACGGTGTTTTGAAATATAAACCTCACTATAAAACAGTTTTTTGTTGTTATAATTATCTATTAACCAAACACTCAAGTTAACAGATTATTCAAACATTTAATAGTGTTTTAAATTTTATAATTTTAACTCAAACGGCAATTTACCAAACATGACATTTCATTTTTTTTTTCATTCTTCTTACAAAATAAAAACCTCTCTTTGTTTGTTTTCTTAGTTTCCAGGTCGTCTATTTTCATTTTTTTTCTTTTCTTTTGATTTTCCCTTTGGTTTTTGAGTTACCGTTCTTTTTGTAGGTTACGGTATCTTTAGGCCTTAGGGTTTTGATTTGGGGCTATGAGAGTTGAAAATGGTGGGTGGTTAGGGTAGAATTAGTGTGCGTGTTCGGTCGTGCGGTACAACAATCGCCTGAAATCCAATGTTACAACAAACGCACACCAGACGGTACGGCCCAGCAATGCTTGAAACTCCCAGCCGGTTAGGTGAAAGTGAATTAATGATGCTTGATGACATGGCATCTTGTGGTAATTGGTGCTTCGGTTTTTCTACAAGTTTGAGGCGGTGTTCAGTTCTTACAATTCATGACGCATTAAAACATATTCGGAAGGTGGTGATTGAATCAGATAATTTACAGGGGACTCGAACGATGAAGACGTCAGCTCCGATTGTGATCTTTTTGGGCCCTAGGTAAAATAGTAGATTTAGGCCTCTTCCAAAAAAAATTAAACAACATATTACAAAACAAAATAATAACATATAATAGTAATTTCATATAAATACACTGTTGTTTAAGCGGATTAAGTTTTTACTAATAAAATTATATAAAAAAAAACTGTTCAAGCTTATATGCCATCATCTAATACATAATCTCAAAAAGTAATAAAAAATGGGTTCTACGAGCTTTCTGAGACGCAAAATCATTAAGGATAACATCAACATCAATGTTTTCCAGAAGTTCCTTCTCGATTGATAAAATTGCAAGACCATTCAACCGTTCTTGTGACATTGATGATCTCAAGTAGGTTTTGATCAACTTTAACTTTGAAAAGCTTCTTTCAGCTGATGCCACAGTCACCGGAACCGTTAAAAAAATTCTATAAGCGACTGAAGCATTTGGATAACAATCTGCAGATTTAACAAACTCAAGAATTTCAATAGCTGACAATAATTCATTTGGCAAAGTAGATTGTAATACTTTGAATTTTGAGTAAAGATCATTTAAATTAACATCAAATGAATCGCCATGAGAAAAAGTAGAGTGAAAAGTAGCACAACATTCTCTCAATTCTTTTTCATCCAATGACTTTAACGTGTTTGAGTCAAAAAGAAATCTAAAAATACTTTCAAAAGTTTTTAATTGCTCAAATCTGCTTTCCAAAGAAGTAATTGCCATATCAACAACAACCAAAAAATACTTAAATCTAAATAATTCTTCAAATGGCTGGTTTTGTTCATCCCCTTGATTATTTTCATTAAATTTCTAATGCTTTGTTGGAAGGGTACGTTCTAAATCCATATCAAGTGCAATACTTTTAGCAATATTCATACTAGAAGTAAAGCCTTCATCTCTAAACTTTTCAAAATATGATAACATACCTTCAATTAATTCTATGGTGGTGTCGATACACATAGACTTAGATTGCAATTTCTTGCTTACCTTATTTATAACAAATAAAATTTCATACCAAATAACCATACCAAACAAAAACTCAAAACTCTCAAGTGCATTATACAAGCACTCTGCCTCACTCTTTGACTTTGCATCACTACCACTACAATCATATAAGATAGACAAAGCCAACCTTAATTGGGGAGCTTGAAATCTAATAGCTTTAACACTATCAATTCGACTCTCCCAACGAGTATTAGATAAACATTTCAAAGTAAGTTAAGAAACATTATCAAGCAAAATTTTTCATCTCTTTGTAGAACTAGAAAATAATGTATATATGTGTTGGACAATTCCAAAAGAACAAAATAGCTCTAGTGCAAGAATGTGCCATGTCGCTAAGAGCAAGATTCAAACTATGACAAGCACAAGGCATATATATTACCCTTGGGTTTATTTCAAGTAAACGCTTTTGTACACCTTGGTGTTTCCCTTTCATGTTGGAGCCATTATCATAACCTTGACCCCTAACATTATCAACATCAAGACCAAGAGACTTTAAAACATTTTGTAATTCAATAAAAAGTCACAATCCCGATGTATCACCCACCTCCAAAAACTCTAAAAAGTACTCCTCAATTTTTATTTTATTTGTTGACATTCTCACACATCGTACAATTAGAGTCATTTGTTCTTGATGAGCAATATCAGGGGTACAATCAAGTATTATGGAAAAATATTTTACCTCTTTGATAGTCTTAATTATAGAACTTTTTACACTATGGGCCAAAAGGGAAATCAATTCATTTTGAATTTTATGCCCAAGATAATGATAATGAATTTCACGATTTTGAATGCGTCTAACATGATCTTGCATTATCACATAAAATTCTGCAATCATTTCAATCAATCCTAAGAAATTACCAGTACTATCTTGATAAAGTTTTTCATTAGATCCTCGAAAAGCTAAATTATGAGTAGCAAGACATTTCATAGCTGAAAATATTCTAAGTAACACTTGCCTCCATCGGTCTTTCTCTTTCATAATCGCTTCTTGTAAGTTTTTATCAATTGTTTCATTCTTATCCATCCTTACTCTTATTTCATTCCAAGTAATCATATTATTCATATGCTCAATATTAATTTCATGTTGTTTGAGCCTCTCACTAATACGCTTCCAATCACATAGACCCTCATTTGCTAACAAACTTTTGTTACAAATAGATTTGAACAATTTGCAACAAACACAAAATACTTTGTCAACATGCTTAGAATAAAACAACCATTTTTTATCGCTAATCTCACAATTGTTCAACTTCCTAGAAAAATAAGCATATGAAAAATTCCTACCACTATCATCAAGAGGAAAGTCAAGATTCAGTTCTTTTTTAAACCCCTTTTCAACTATAATGTCTCTTGTTTTGTTATCAAAATCAGCCCAATTCTTAGGATCGTAAATATCCACATAAGGAATTGCTTGTTCTTCATCACTGCCATTATTAGTAGGAATTGTTTGCTCTACCTCTACATCAATGTCAATATTAACAGAACTATTGGACACATTTTGCATATCATTTGGTAAATTAGGCTCATTTTGAATATCATTAGACTCGTTTGGAGTGTTAACTTCATTAATATCATCGACATCATCATGCGAAATTTCATTTGAGTGATCTAAATTTTCATGAGCTACATTTCTAACAACAAATCTGTCAATAGCACATTGCTGTGATTTTATTAACCCATCAACATGTTTTCTCTTTCTCCTCTTTTCACTCCCAGATAAATGTTTTTTAGGTAACATTGCAAATAACAAATAAATCAAACACTCAAATTATATTGCAATAAAATTAGAGAATTACTGTTAAAAAAGAAAGAAAATTAGAGAATAAAATGACAACACCTGATGGTTGGTAGATTGAAGACAAGAAGCAACTGATAACTGCATAAATATCCTTGTTTTCATACTGTTTTGCTATAGCATTTGCATGTTCTTGAGTCCATACCATAGCATTTAGGTTGCATTTCCTTCTTATGGGTGCATCTTTATTTTTGCTGGTTATTAGTCCATGTTGAGAGGTACTGCTCGGAAGGTTGGTTTTGCGTTTGATGGTGTGTAGGAAAGGAGTCAAGAGAGAAAGCTGGCGCCGGGAATTGCTATGGCAGAGTGGAAGTGGATATTGGCCAATACGTGAGCTGTGAGAAGCACGTGAGCTGTAGAAGCATGTGAATACGCAGAAAAATACAACCTGGCATGTGCAGCAGCCGGTACCCATCTACAGACTGTCCTCTTTGTCCCCTCGTGGCAGAGCATGTCGGTGGATATTCCTTGGGATTATCTAGGAATCTTTAGTGCACAAAACCCTAAGAGCCTCCACTATATAAAGAGGGAGAGAAGCTTGGAGAAAGTGTGGCGAGAGAGAGGCAGAAGAGAGCTTAGAGAGAGAAAGTTGCAAGGAGAGAGAAGCGCTCATCTTCATCTTCTCCACTTGGTGTCCTCCATTGTTGAAGCTCCAAGGAGTGGCATCGCCGGCCTCGAGAGAGGCGATGGGCCTAAGACAGTGGGGCAGTCCATGGCGGAGAGGGAGTTCCCCTTTCTTTCTGTTTCTTTAGCAATTCCTTTTCATATATTTATCTTTGGTGATGTTATCACAATGATACGTTGGATGATACTGCCCAGCCATGAACTGTTTTAGGTGACTTGGGTTTGATGGATGATTTTATTTTAAGTACTCTTTAATGTATGTTATACCTTTTTCAGTGTATATCATGTTCTATGCTTTGCTTATGCGTTTTATTTCTTTAAAGTTGTAAGAGCCCTCGAGAGTTGGCCGTTCTTTAAGTGTTTGTTGAGGTTAGTAATCGAGAGATCTAGCCTTAGAACCCCCATAAGCAATGGAGTGGCTGTCGAGAGGCAGACTCTAAACTACCTTAGAGATAAGTGATGGGTTTCAAGGGCTAAAAGGGATCGTTCGTGAAGGGTAGGGGAGTGTTAAGAGTTTACGCCGAGAGGTATCGCTGTAGCATTTCTGACTCCCAGTTTCCTGGCTAGAGATAGTTTAGGAACACTTTTAGCAAACCCCGCCTAGCATAGAAGATAGCTGAAGAGCCTAGTATCGTTAAGGGGCTTAGTTTAGGTTGTTCATCATTCCCAGCCAGTCATTCCGTAGTGAGTTTCGCATACGAAAGGGGACCTGCTCATCATATTGTTATCTCATCTTTCTCTGCACTGTTTTGCTTCAACGTTAATTTACACCATCTCTTTTACTATAGCATTGTCATCTGCAAAAAGTTCAATCAATATTGTTACAGCAAATCGTGAATACCTCCAATCCCTGTGAAGACGATACTCACTCACTCACTTTATTACTCGTTCGACGTGTATACTTGCACCATATTTGTGTATCATTTATAGTACACTACACGCAAGCAACAAGTTTTTGGCACCGTTGTCGAGGATTTGCAATTGGTTGTTTACGATTTTTTGTTTATATCGCTTGTTCTTTTTGTTTTTGTACATATTTATCTAGGATTTTCATTTTTCTTTTCAGGTGTCCTGCTAGTGCATGACCAGAAGACGACCTAGAGGACCCCTGTAATCACCTATTTCTGAAATCGAGCATTTCTTGCGACTTAGGAGACGTGTTCGAAGAGAAGAGACCAGAAATATGAACGAAGAGGTACCACAACCTCAAGGTAACAGGGATGCTATGGAAAATGACCAGGGAGAAGTGGCTCAACCTCGAGCCATTAGAGATAATCTTACTCCTATCTTGGATGATCTTTATCCCAGAATAGTAGCCCCAGAAATTCAGGCAACCCAGTTCGAGCTTAAACATGTTATGTTCAAAATGTTGAAAACTATTGGTCAATTTGGAGGTATGCCTCACGAAGATGCAAGACAACATCTCCGTGCTTTGTTAGAAGTTTGTGACTCGTTCAGACAACAAGGAGAGCACGAGGATGTGCTAAAGGTTAAACTGTTTCCATATTCTTTACGTGATCGTGCTAGAGCATGGCTAAGTAGAGTTCCAACTAGATCAATGGAGACTTGGACAGATCTATGCAAAAGTTTTATGCTACGGTATAATCCACCCAATAGAAACACTCAGTTGAGAAATGATATTGCTTCTTTTTGTCAAGATGATGACGAATCTATGTACGAATGTAACCCCCTCGTCCCGGTCTGGTCGACTGACCAGTCCGAGTAGGCTACACAGGGAAAACCGATGCGAAACCCGTTAAGGTCCCACCTCGGTTAGCAACCCTAGAAAATTTCTTTTAACTTTATCTTGTCTAAAGGCATTATTATTTCCTATGTGAAACACGACAGTGGAAACACAACAATTAAAAACAACCATCCAAGACAGCACTTTAAAACAGCCCATTTTAACTTACACAGCAGGCCGTATCGATACACCAGAAGAGGGTATCGATACGTCTTGACCAGGTCAACTGCCCCAAGTCAACCCAGGAAGACTGTATCGATACAGCCCTTGGTGGTACCGATACGCCCTCCTCGGTTAACATCTCGGGGTCAACGATACAAGACCATACCGATATGCCTAGAGCCAGTACCGATACGCCAAAATCTCGTCAAAATCTCAGATTTCCAGTGAGGTTTTGGTGTATCGATACACCCCCCGTGTATCGGTACGCTAAGCCAAATCTGAGTCCCAAAGTGTAGGACTGTACCGATACGGCCCTTAGGCGTACCGATACGCCCAGCGCTGCAAGACTCAAATTTGCAGCAAAACGATACGAGACTCAACTCTAAATGCAATTTACGACTCCCCTAGCCACAAACAACCAAACATACAACACCTGGCAACCAAGAACTAGCATATAGAACTATTTAGACGAACAACGAAGCATTTACAACAAGGCATTCATACAAAGGAGGATCTTGCATTCAAAGCATACTTAAAGAGTTTAAAAAGACAAAAAGGCACATGTATTCACTCACAAGGTTTACATGCTCACAAGATAACATATAGCATTCAAAGACATAACCTTTCATCACAAGCATTTGACAAAACATAACATGGTTTACAAATCCAAAGCATCGCATAAAAAATAACCAACATCTATGAGTCATACAACGCTCATAAAACACATAGCAGTCCCATTGCTAAACTACCACTTTATTTACTAAGCCATACTTGAGCAACTACAAAAGCTTGGAATGCCCCTTTCCTTGCTCCTTGCTAACTCTACGCTAATGATCTGCATTGTCGAAAACGAGAGCGTAAGCTAGAAGCTTAGTGAGGGTGCTCTAAAATCAAAACAACGACAATGCAGGGTTCAAGCATATCATCCTTAATATCACACACAAGCATACATATGCATCATTATAGCACCATAGCTAACAACTCAAAAAATGCAATAAATGGCATCTTACTTCATGTTAAGCCCACAAGATATAACCATTATCTTAACAACATAACCACATGAACAAGTATATTGGCAACTATTAGTTTACTCGGATATGTGGATACTTCCGTTGGGGCTATCACCACCAACGTACTCAACAACAACATTACCTCGGTGGGATTACACTCATCACCGAACCTTGCATGGACGTGATTACACTCATCATCACATGCCCTACGGATGGGATTCCACTCATCATCACGTATAATATAAAATTTCCGGTGGAATATTACATCACCGTACTCCTCCTTGATGGCTTTACGCTACCAAGGCCACGCGCGAATTTGACTCAACCGTGTGCACACTAATCCTAATGATCGATCATTTATACCCGGTAAGTTAACTAGTGCCAATCATACTATTAAACCACACCATGTCAAACCATCATGCATATCACATATCCATCATCACACACATCAATGTATAGCACATACATAATCAACACATGCTCGACAAGTATATATCAAGCCTAATTAATCAAAGCTCATGAACACACAAGAGGTTAAGCTACCAACTTAACCTCTACCTTGGATTGGCCTACCAAGCACAATACAAATCCTCAACCATACACTTGAACCAATTTAAATAAGTTTGAAAGTTCCACTCACCACCCTTCCTTAAGCAAACCAAGCAAAGCCAACTCAAGCCTCCACAATTTCCGGAATCGCTCCCGAACCTCCTTCGTTGTTTCCCCTTGATTCTAACCAAACAAAAAAAATGTATTACTACACAAAACATCCACAAATCACTGTCACAACCCTGATTTCAACCTCAACCCATTTCTCAATAATCTCAAGCCAAACCAACAACCAAAATTTCCCATTTTCGTACTCCCATTATACCTAGCTGTAAACTACCATTTCCAACACTCAAATTACCTTTAAAGACTTCCAAAACACTTCCCTAACAACACTACATCATCAGCCCCTCAACCCAACACAAAACCACATCAAAATTACAAGTTTTAACACTTTCAAAATATGCCCAAATACCCATTTCGGAATTTTGACCAAAACCCCACCATTTTAGGTTTTAAAACATGTAAAGACTAGATTAAAACTTATACTAACTTATCGAATCAAATGTTAAACGAAAAACCCACAAAAATCCTTCCTTTTCCCTTTAAAAGTTTGAAACTAGAAATCCAAAAAGATGAAGCTTTTACAAAACTAAAACCATAGAAATGATCGTGATAGTAAGGAGAAGTAAAAAAAAGTTACCTTGCAAAAATTACTTGAAATGGTGAAGCACCTTGATGGAATAGTGATTTGGGAGGGTTTTGGGTTTTAACGTGAAAATGAAATGAAGAAGAAGAAGATGACCCTTTTTTGTCTCAAAAAGCTCATCTCTTTTTCCTTACTTGCAATATTTACAAAAACCCCATTAATGAGATTTAAAACTTTTTCTTTTTTTTAAAAAAACCAAGCTTATTTAATTAAATCGAGTCTAACAACTCGAACTCGACCCCAAAACACGGGTGTTACAATGAGTGTTGGGATCGATTCAAGGGATTATTGAGGAAGTGCACAAATCATGGTTTTCATGACTAGACCCAAGTGGTTATGTTCTATAATGGAGTGAATGCTCCTACAAGGATGATGTTAGATGCTTCGGCAAATGGGTTCTTGTTAGACAAATCACCGGAGGAAGCATTCGACATTCTTGATAGGGTAGCCAACCATGATTACCAATTTCCGACCTTAAGGCTTTGAACGGGGAGGAGAACCCAAGTAGTTTGAGAGAGTGAAGCTGATGACTCGGTAGCCACCTAGTTAGCTACTATCACCAATATGCTAAAGAACCTCTAACTTCCCAACGAAGTCAAGGAAGTGAAGTCCCCAACCTCATGTCTCAGATGCGATGGCAATCATCATTTGAGTGAATGCCCTGATAATCAAGAGTCAGCCAACTATGTGGGGAATTATAAATGCAACGACAATCCATACTCTAATACCTACAACCCAGGATGGCATCAGCATCCAAATTTCAGTTAGGGTAATCAAGGGTACAGTAATTCTGCACATCCGACGCCACAACAAAATCTGATCGAAGCACCACCTTCTTATCAGATGATACCATGGCAAGGTCACAAGGGAGCAACATCTTCATCGAACAGTTCATTGGAGACAACATTCAAAGAATTTATGGCTATGACAAAAGATTTCATGGGAACCACGAAAGTTTTACTACAGGACCATGCAGAAAAAATTAAGAATCAATGAGCCTTATTGCAAAGCCATAGTTCTTCTCTCAGAGTCTTAGAGACACAAGTTGGTCAGATAGCTCAAACCTTGCATGCGAGACCTCAAGGAAGTCTGCCTAGTGACACTGAAGCCACTAAGCACCATAGCAAGGAGCAATGCAGCGCACTCACATTAAGGAGTGGCAAGGAAATTAGCAAGGAAGACAAGTTTGGGGGAAAAGAGAAGGAGAAATCTCAGCCCGACTTGCCTCAGGAAGAAGATAACTCACAGGACCCTCCAGTTGAAGAGAAGGGTGAGGAAGTCATAGCAAAAGAGAGACCGGATGAGGAGCCTGCTTTTTCTACAGCAAAGGATGCAACTCCACCAGTCAAGACAAATGAAGTTAGGCCCCACCTCCTTTTCCTCAACGACTCAAGAAGTAGAAAGAAGACCTTCAATTCCAGAAATTCGTAGATATCCTGGAAAAATTACATATCAATGTCCCATTTCTGGAGGCCATTGATCAGATGCCAACATATGCCAAGTTCTTTAAGGATATAGTTACAAAAAAGAGGAAGGTCGAGAAGCAAGAAATTGTCGCTATAGCAAAAGAATGCTATTCTATGTGGAGTAAGCTGCCACCTAAGAGGAAGGACCCAGGTAGCTTTGTTATCCCATGTTCTATTGGCGATAAGTTTGTTGGAAGAGCAGTTTGCAATTTGGGATCAAGTGTTAACTTGATGCCTAAGTCTATTTTTTTGAAACTGGGAATTCAAGAGGCACAACCCACCAAGGTTGTTCTACAGCTAGCAGGTCACTCTCATGTTCGCCCTGAAGGAAGAATTGAAGATGTCGTGGTAAAAGTGGACCGATTTATCTTTCCAGTCGACTTCTTAATCCTTGACTGTGAAGCTGACAGCAACACACCTATTATCTTGGGAAGGCCATTTTTAGACACCGGGCGAGCTTTAATCGATTGTGAGAAGGCTGAATTCACGATGCGAGTGGCTGATCAGACGGTCACGATCAATATTCATGACACCCTCAAGTATGCAGATAATCTGGGAGTATGCCAATATATAGATGCTACAACACAGAATGTGATTGATGAGTTTTGCTGTAGCAATGAGATGCAAATGGAAGAGTTTGAAGCACTCTGCAGAGATGATGATTCAGACCTAGAAGAACTCTCAGGGGAGCTGGAGCAGTCTAGTCGACTCGAAGCTAGACTAGGTACGCACTTTGAACCTCTTGATTTTTTAGAATTTGTACCTCCTAAGCCTTCCCTTGAGCATGCACCTATTTTAGAACTGAAACCTTTGCATCACATCTTAAGTATATTTACTTAGGGAGCAATGAAACTTTGCCTGTGATAATCTCATCTAGTCTCACACCTAAGCAAGAAACTAGTTTAGTAAATATGTTGTTACAGCATAAAAATGCGCTAGGTTGGACTATGGCTGATTTGAAGGGTATAAGCCCTGCTATATGTATGCACAAAATTTTGCTTGATGGTTGTCACAGCAATTTTGTTGAGCCTTAGAGAAGATTAAACCCAATCATGAAGAATGTGGTAATGAAAGAGATAATCAAGTGGCTTGATGCTGGAGTAATCTACCTGATATCCGATAGCTCATGGGTCAGCCCGGTGCAATGTGTACCGAAGAAGGGAGGCGTGACCGTGATAAGTAACGAGGAGAATGAGCTATTGCCTACTAGAACCGTCACGGGGTGGAGGATTTGCATGGACTATAGGAAGCTTAACAAGGCAACCAAGAAGGACCATTTCCTCCTCCCATTCATTGATCAGATGTTAGATCGACTAGCGGGCAAGGCATTCTACTGCTTCCTCGATGGGTATTCTGGGTACAAGCAAATTGCTATAGCACCCGAAAACCAAGAGAAGACGACTTTCACATGCCCTTATAGAACTTACGCTTTCCGGAGAATGCCCTTTGGTCTCTACAATGCCCTAGCAACTTTTCAAAGATGTATGATGACTATTTTTTCAGACATGGTCGAGGATTTTTTAGAAATTTTCATGGATGACTTCTCAGTCTCTGGAGATGACTTTGACACATGCTTGGGCAATCTCGCCATAGTTCTAAAGAGGTGTCGGGAAGTTGACTTGGTGCTCAATTGGGAAAAATACCATTTCATGGTAACGGAAGGAACGATCATACGCCATAAGATCTCGAAGCAAGGGATAGAAGTTGACAAAGCAAAGGTCGAGGTCATTGAAAAACTACCTCCCCCCACTACTGTCAAGGGAGTAAGAAGCTTTCTAGGGCATTCTGGCTTCTATCGGAGATTCATCAAGGATTTTACGAAGATCTCAAAGCCGCTATGCAATTTGCTACAGCAAAATCAACCAATTGTGTTTGACAAAGATTGCCATAACGCGTTTCAAGAACTAAAGGAGAAGCTTATCTCAGCACCGATTGTTATTCCACCTGATTGGAACGAGCCATTTGAGCTAATGTGTGATGCAAGTAACTACGCCGTTGGTGCAGCACTTGGACAACGCCGAGGTAAACTCTTTCATATTATTTATTACGCTAGCCGCACTTTGAATGATGCACAAATCAATTACACCACTACTGAGAAAGAATTGCTTGTTGAAGTATTTGCCTTTGATAAGTTTAGGTCATACTTGATAGGCACCAAGGTTATAGTTCATACCGATCATTCAGCCATTAAGTACTTAGTGACTAAAAAGGATGCTAAGCCTAGACTTATTAGATGGATACTCTTGCTACAGGAATTTGACTTAGAAGTTAGAGATGGGAAAGGATGTGAGAACCAGATAGCTGATCATCTATCTAGGATAGAAAATGCTATCACACAAGGTAGTGAATCTGAAATTAAGGAGGAATTCCCTGATGAGAAATTGTTGTCTGCTACGGCAATTTCGTGGTATGCTGATATTGTTACTTATCTTGTTAGTGGTATTATGCCTCCTAATTTATCAAGACAGGGACTCAAGAAATTCAGACATGATGCAAGATTCTACTATTGGGATGAACCCTACTTGTTCAAGCAATGTCCTGATCAGATCATAAGGAGATGTGTTTCAGAAGAAGAATACCATAGCATTCTGTACCATTGTCATTCATCACCATATGGAGGGCATTTTGGTGGTGCTAGAACTGCTACAAAAATTCTTCAAGTAGGATTCTATTGGCCTACAATTTTCAAGGATGCACACGAGTTCTACAAGACTTGTGATAGATGCCAAAGAACGGGGAACATCTCCAGACGGAATGAAATGCCACTGCAAAATATTTTGGAGGTTGAAATCTTTGACGTGTGGGGAATTGACTTCATGGGCCCATTTCCTGTAACATATGGAGATCTGTATATTTTGCTAGCAGTCGACTACGTGTCAAAATGGGTGGAGGCTGTTGCCACCCCGAGGAATGACTCCAAGACGGTCATGAAGTTCCTACACAAGAACATCTTTACGAGGTTTGGAGCAACCCGAGCCATCATCAGTGATGAAGGAACTCACTTTGACAACAAGCTTATTGCTAAAGCATTACATCGATATGGAGTCAGGCATAAGATTGCTACAACATATCATCCGATGACAAACGGACAGGCTAAAATTTCCAACCGTGAAATCAAACAAATCTTGAAGAAGGTGGTCAACCCTAGGAGAAAAGACTGGTCCCCAAGTTGGATGAAGCACTATGGGCATACAGAACAGCCTTCAAGACGCTTTTGGGCATGTCATCCTTCAAGCTTGTATTTGGCAAGGAGTGCCATCTACCCGTTGAGCTTGAACACAAGGCTTATTGGGCAATCAAGAAACTCAACATGGATGCCCAACTAGCTGGTGAAAGAAGGTTGCTAGAGCTTAATGAGCTGGAAGAATTTCGAGCCCAAGCATATGAGAATGCCCGCATTTACAAAGAGAAAACTAGGAATTGGCATGACAAACATATTTTGCCAAGGCATTTCTCAAAAGGTCAACAAGAGCTTCTCTACAATTCTAGGCTAAAGCTTTTTCCTTGAAAATTGAAATAAAGGTGGCCAGGACCATTCATCATACACAAGGTGTACCCTCATGGCGCGGTTGATATCAAGAAGTTGGACGATGGTGAAGTCTTCAAAGTCAATGGCCAACGCCTGAAGGTGTACAGTGGAGCCCCTATTCTCAGAGACAAATCACGCCTGGATCTACACGATCCTTGAAAGTTTGCCTCTCTAAACTTCATCCTTTATGCTATAGTATGTTCATAAATAATGATTTTCTTTTTAGTTTAGTTTTTGTGTTATCTTTTTCTTTAATTTCTTATCTTTTCACGTGACCTTCGTACAAGCTTTCTCTTTCACAGTACAATGTCAGGTACAGAGGCAGGAGAGCATGGCCGTCTACAGGGTTGGTAGCAAAAAGAAGAAGGACATGGAGTTTTGTTTTTATCTACTTTAGGGAGTACAAAAAAGGAAAGAGAAAAGGGAGAGGTTTTATCCGAAAAGTAGGGGAGGATGAATTAAAAAAAGAGAGAAAAAAACAAAAAGTGAGAGAGAGAATATTCACCCAATTAATGTGGTAAAACCCTAGCCACAAAAACCTATATATTCTCTCTCCATCCATCACCCATCACATTAACTCCCAGCTTTTCTCTCTCACTTAAAGCCGACACACGTCCCCATCACTCCCTTCTTCCATTTAATTCGTCTGTTTTCCCACACCTTTTTCAACTTCCCACATTTTCTCATTATCACCAGTCCCTTCAACTTCTTCATCTTCTTCAACACTCAACCCTTTCTTCTTCCCTTTCATCTTTTCTACTTTCTCCAAAACACTGAAAAAGCCTTCACCACTTTCCCTTCACATATTCATTCCTCCCTACTTTCATAAAAACCTTCATGGCTGGTTCCAAGAATGCTCCTGAAACTTCTGACCATCCTGAAAAACCACCAGTCTTGGAAATCTCTAAGTTTGTCGATGACGCAGCAAAGGAACGATGGAAAAAACTAAAGGATAGGAACGTTCTTCTAAAATTAGGGTTTAAATACCCTAAAGAGGGGGAAGATCAGTTCGACCAAGCAATCATGGACATCATTGGCAAGCATGAATGGAAGACATTCGTCGCCCACCCTGAGGAAATCTGCACCTCACTAGTAAAGGAGTTCTACGCTCATCTCACAAGCCCTACTCAGTCCACGGTCTACGTGTGAGGCGAGCAGATCAAGTTCACTGCTGCAGCAATCAACAAGTACTATGGGCTAAAGCACACTGTGGACCATCACACCACTTTTGTGACGACTATGGACGCGCAAACACAGTGTGAGGTGTTAGAAGACATTTGTTTAGAGGGAATGGTGCTGGACAACAACAAGTCAATAGAGAGAGGTCGCCTAAAGCCTGAGGCTAAGGTATGGAATCATTTTGTGCGACAAAGGCTTATGCCCACATTGCACACAACCATTGTCCATATCTCTAGGCTATTTCTTCTCCACTCTGTATTGCATGGTAGACGCATTGACATAGGCAAAATTATTGTGGATGAAGTATATGCTTGTTTAAAGAGGCCTCGTAGTCCATTAGTGTTTCCTAACCTGATAACTGCCTTGTGTAAGAGAAAGGACGTCTTTGTAGACGATCTTGTGGATGCAAAAATTTTAGGAAAAACAGGTCTCACACAAGCCCTAGTCATTGAGCTCCAAGGATTCAACGAGGATATGCCCCAGCAAACAGTGGAGGGGGTGCTAAAAGCTTTGTTGTAGCAAGGGTAGCAACACTGGTGGCCACAACAAAAAAATTGAGTGCTGAGCTCAACCTGATGAAGGCACATCAGCGGGCGTACTTTAAGTATGCCCACCATCGTGATGGTGCTATAGAATCTTGCTTCAACAAACTCCTCCTGGACCAGAACGTGTCATTTCCTCTATTTCCTTTGGAGTTATTGCAAGCCCTCACCACTGCCACAGCAAGCCCAGTGCCTCCCAGTCAAAGCGAAGTTGACCCTAGCTAAGTACCACCCCTACTAAGAAGAAGACTCCACGAAAGAAGACGCCTATGGCCCCTACTGCCCAACCAGAAAAAGAAACTCCCTTGGTTCCTCCTCCTGTCAAAGAAACCGCCCCGGTGCCCACCCCGACCAAGAAAAGAAAACGCAGAAGGAAGGCAACCAACTCTGCAGCTTCACAATCAGATAACCTACTAACGGAACCAGACCATGTACCGAGTGATCATGAGGATCCCCCTCGAAAGGAGACAACCCCAACACCTACGCTTGAGCTGACCCGAGCACAAACTGAGGATGCTGCAGCATCCGGACCTAAAACGCATGTCAAGCATACCGCGGGTCGTGTCTGATCTTCACCCATTGCTCAACCAGTCTCCTCCGAGAGTGTGGAAGATGTCGTGAATCCCCACTACTACTTGTCTGAAACTTCCATGGACAACACCAGCAGCACCATATAGCCTTCGCACCCAAGAGGTAACTTTTCTTTTCTTTTCATTTATTTTATTCATCATTCTTCATTACATATAGTATAGATTAGTTCATGCATTGAGGACACTACATCCCTTAAGTTTGGGGGTGTTGGTGTTCATAGTTAGTATTTTGCTTTAGCATATGCATAGTAGGAAAGAACAAAATTTTTACTATGGCATTTTGTTTACTCTAGAGACCACCTATGAATATATCTATGATATCTGATGACGAAAACTTTAAGGATTGAACTAGTTTAGAAAAAAAAAAATTAGTTGAGATCTGTAGAACTGACCTTAGGATCTAGTTGTTAAATTTTTTTTTACACAGATGCTCTCTTTGTATAAGTAAGTTCGTTAGAAAAAATTTTCAAGAAGAACCCTAGTAAACTCTGATATGTAAACTCTAGAGAACTTAAGAAAAAATTAGACATCTCTGTGCTAAAACAAATGAATAAATGTTGCGGCATATCTGTAAAAGGACACTCCGCTTTGCTATAGCATAATGTTTAAAAAAGAGAGAGAAAATGAAGTTTTGCTATAGCATATGAGTGAATGAAAGTTGTCACGGGATGACTCTACCTTCTAGCTCGGGGGTGAGAGGTTTGCTCCCTATTCATATAGAACTAAGGACGGTAGGTGTGATGAGCTGACACCCTTCGTAGCAGAAAATCTATATCCTTGGGAGTCTGAAAATTAGAAAAGAACTAGAGAACATGGTTAGGGTATAATAGGGAGCTTCCTTGAAAATTTGTCTTACCAGCTTAAGTGTAGGAGGAAGGCAGCCACGCACACATGCACACAACTTAGTCTTAAGGAATGTTCTTAAGGATCTCGCTTCTAGTTGTTTATATTTTAATTGCCTATGTCATTTCTGAGGACTGAGATATTGTCATAGCAATCCTCTAGGTTAAATCTATGCCATAGTATTTCTTTTGTTCTGTTCTACTAATTGCTTGAGGACAAGCAATAGCTTAATTTTAGGGGTGTGATAACTGCATAAATATCCTTGTTTTCATACCTTTTTTGCTATAGCATTTGCCTGTTCTTGAGTCCATACCATAGTATTTAGGTTGCATTTCTTTCTTCTAGGTGCATCTTTATCTTTTCTGGATATTAGTCCATGTTGAGGGGTACTTCTCGGAAGGTTGGTTTTGGGTTTGATGTTGTGCAGGAAAGGAGTCAAGAGAGAAAGCTGGCGCCTGGAATTGCTATAGCATAGTGGAAGTGGATATTGGCCAACACATGAGCTGTGAGAAGCACGTGAGCTACAGAAGCACGTGAATACGCAGAAAAGGACAACCTGACAAGTGCAGCAGTCGATACCCACCTGCAAACTGTCCTCCTTGTCCCCTCGTGGAAGAGCTTATCGGTGAATATTTCTTTTGGATTCTCAAGGAATCTTTAGGGCACAAAACCCTAGGAGCCTCCACTATATAAAGAGGGAGAGAAGCTTGGAGAAAACGCGGCGAGGGAGAGGTAGAAGAGAGCTTAGAGAGAGAAAGTTGCAAGGAGAGAGAAGCGCTCATCTTCATCTTCTCCACTTGGTGTCCTCCATCGTTGAAGCTCCAAGGAGTGGCCTCGCCGGTCTCGAGAGAGACGGTGGGCCTAAGAAAGTCGGGCAGTCCATGGCGGAAAGGGAGTTCCACTTTCTTTCTGTCGCTTTAGCAATTCCATTTCATATCTTTATCTTTGGTGATGTTATCACAATGATACGTTGGATGATATTGCCCAGCCACGAACTGTTTTAGGTGGATTGGGTTTGATGTATGATTTTATTTTAAGTACTCTCTAATGCATACTATAGCTTTTTCAGTGTTTATCATGTTCTATGATTTGCTTATGCACTTTATTTCTTTAAAGTTGTAAGAGCCCTCGAGAGTTGGCCATTCTTTAAGTGTTTGTTGAGGTTAATAATCGAGAGAGCTAGCCTTAGAACCCCCATCACCAATGGAGTGGTTGTAGAGAGGCAGACTCTAACCTACCTTAGAGATAAGTGATAGGTTTCAAGGGCTAAAAAGGATCGTTCGTGAAGGGTAAGGGAGTGTTAAGAGTTTACACCGAGGGGTACTACTGTAGCATTTCTGACTCCCAGTTTTTTGGATAGAGATAGTTTAAGAACACTTTTAGCAAATCTCGCCTAGCATAGAAGATAATTGAAGAGCCTAGTATCGTTAAAGGGCTTAGTTTAGGTTGTCCATCATTCCCAGCTAGTCATTCCGTAGTGAGTTTCACATACGAAAGGGGACCTGCTCATCATACTGTTATCTCATCTTTCTCTGCACTATTTTGCTTCAGCATTATTTTACACCATCTCTTTTACTATAGCATTGTCATCTACAAAAAGTTCAATCAATATTGTTACAGTAAACCGTGAATACCTCCAATCCCTGTGAAGACGATACTCACTCACTCACTCACTTTATTACTCGTTCGACGTGTATATTTGCACCATATTTGTGTATCATTTATAGTACACTACACGCAAGCAACAACAACCAATTGCAAGATTGAAGACCAAAAGATGTTCGACGTCCGACAAGACGACAACCAATCAACCACCGTCGATAGAGCAAGTGAGCAACGCCAATGCCGACAACAAAATTTCTCAGAAAAAACCTTAGATTCTCAATCTCGTAATAACTTCAATTGGTTGAGGTTAAAACTTATGAGATATGAGTGCTTCACTATTTAGATTTCCCTATTAAACTGTAGGAAAAAAAATTCCGTTGCCATGGTTAAGAGAAATTCAAAGAGGTTTAATGTTAATAACGGTTAATTTTTTGGGGAAATATTGAAATGTGAAATAGAGAGTCATCGAAAAGGGGGGGAAGATGAGGAGGCATTTTTTTTTCTTTTAGGTTTCTGACGAATGAAGATGAAGTACACGATTTAAGGAAGAATAGTCAAAAAAATTCTTGCATACAATTGAGAAGTTTTTATTTTATGTCCTAACCTTAAACCTAATATTCTTGATCCTAAACTCTAACCCCTACACACTAAAAGGTATATTTTTCTCCCAATTCTCTCAACCCTAAAATATCAACTCTAACCCTTAATCTTAAACTTAATATTTTAAGGTGGGGACATAAATAGGGGCACCAAAAAAGGCAAGCGATTTCTATTCAACGTGATGAACAACCTTAATATGGATGAAAATTAACTCTAACCCTAAACCTTAAACTTAATATTTTCTATTTTGTTTTCTATTTTCATTTTTAGAAAATAGTTTTTATTTTCAGTTTTTTAAAAATTAGAAAACATGCTTGGTTAATATGGATGAAACTTGTTTTCAAAAATGAAAATAGTGAAAATGTATTTGATATCTAGCTTTTCAAAATAGAAATGAAAAAATAATTATTAAATAATTAAAATAAAATATACTTAGAAAATATTATAATAATAATAATAATAATAATAATAAATAAATAAATAAATATGAATAAGTAAATCAAATTTTTTAAAAATGGCATAGGAAGGATTCAAACTCGGGTTAAAAATAAAATTAAAGTTAAAAAAACACTTGTTTTTATATTTTCCACTTTCCCAAAATATGGTACTCGAACTAGGCACATTCTCCCAAGTTGGTACTTGAAGAAGTTTTGCTCCCAAATTGGTACCCGAATTATTTTACCATCAATGGTTCTAGTACTTTTCCTTAACACGTTAGTCATTTGGTGATATGGCATTATGGACAAATAGAGACATGTCATGTGGCATCAAATTTTGTTGAACGACAAACCTTTTATTTCCTATGTGGCATCCATTTTAATGACATGTAATTAACAAAATTAGTTAATTTAATTAAACAAATTAAATGCCCTGCTTGATTCATAGCCTAATCAAAACACTAAATTGTGTTAAAAAATCAAAACACTTAGTTGGAAAATCTTTGATCACTGTTTTTTCAAAGACTTTCAGGCGCAAAAACTCAAATCGCAACAATATGTTTCAAATCTCTAATCATGGGATTTCATCTATTCTGGTATTTCTCTTCAGTCCTAATATTTTTGTTTTCATATTTTCAATTATTTAGTTTGATTTTTTGGGTTTTTTAATCTCGTTTTTAGGGATTTCATATGGATTTTGATTTGCAATGATTTTTTAATATAATAAGTTATTGGGTACGTATGTAAGATTTTAACGTTACTGAAACATAATTCAATAGAATAAGATAAATTTTTAAATCTTTTTAATTCATCTTAAATTTTAAATCAATGTGTGCATTGGAAATATTAATAAAAGCATATTAGATTGACAAGGCTCTGTTAGTTATTAAAATATGATTTTGTGTGGGTTTTATTTTTTGCAGTGTATGAACTATTTGTTCTTTGCTCTGTTATTATGGTGCGTACATTTTTTGTTATTTCGGTTTTGTTGGTCTTTTAGACGACACTATCTTTAATATAATTTCATTTTCATTTTCGTGTGATTTTTTTTTTAATATAACTATTGTGTTTGTTTTGTTGAACAATATATCTATGTGTTTATATTACTAAACATGCATTATGTATTCGGGGTAAAAACATTAATCAATTGATGTATTTTTAGTAGTTGTTTCATAGCATGTAAATAATTTTACATGAGGTGTTTTGCAAATACATTTAGCAATGACTTATTCAATTAAGTTGTTTTGGGACTATAATTTCAGTATCATATTATTACACTGTTGTCACCTTATCTTTTGAAGATATACATGTTTCTAGTAGTATTGTTGAGATTGAATAAGACGATATATATGTTTGACATCATTGTTTAATATTTTTTGTATTTACAAATATGTTATATTTCTATGTGTTGTTTATTACTTATGCATTTATCTATGGTATAGAATCTTACAACACTATTTATAGTATACATGATTATGTTATTCATATGTGTTATAATTCAATGTTTTTTTATTCTCTATATGTTTTTATTTTATTTTTTTTTAGAAAAAGAAGTTACATTGTTGATATCTATGACATGTATATTTGTATTTTATTTGTTTGTATTATTTATGTTATTTATTTTAGATTTATAGTTGTTATATGTAATTGTTCACATATTATATATCTAGAATTTGTGGTATAGGTTGTATTTGGTTAGTGTCAGAGAAACTTGGTTTAAATGTTATATCATGTTTTAACTTGAAGAAGAAAGTAGAAAAAGTTACAGTCTCTTGTCAAGTGTATTACAAGTTACAAGTAATGATGTAATTCGACATTCTCTTAATTTCAAGAGTTTAGTTTGTTTGGAGACTATTTGTTATATTCAGTTGTTTTAACTTGACAATGGTTTGACTATATTGAACTATTATGAGATTAAGTTTTATGTTTTTCATGTGCCTAATTCGAATACCATATTTGTATTTAAGTCTAAAAATGAAGACTTTACAATGACATATTGAGGGAAAAACACGTAAAGTTTCAAATATTGGCAATATATTGTGTGTTTTGGATTCAAGTAGACTTTAAGCGCGTAATAACCTCTTCAACCTCAAGTGAGTATTATTGGTTAAAGCTTAGAAGAATTGGGGGGTTAAAGGATAAATTAGAAATTTCTTCAATTTTGATTATAGGATTGATCATCGTTTAAGTTGCTAGCACAAGCGATTTAATTATTCCCTGATTGTTTGTTAAAAGCATTGTTTGGTTATCACTCTTCCAGCATACAACAATGATGGAGCCAAATACAACAAAATAGTAAAATGCTATAGCAGAAGTCTAATACTTCGCAGTTTAAGATAATATTATAGTGGTTAATAAATCTTAAAAACTTAAATAAAATTAACCTATTTTAATCTGAAATAAAATAATAAAAGTTTGCAAATGATGAATAACAACAAAATAGTTTCTAATATTTGATCTGATGTAAGTGATAACTGCACAAATATCCTTGTTTTCATACCTTTTTGCTATAGCATTTGCCTGTTCTTGAGTTCATACCATAGCATTTAGGTTGCATTTTCTTTCTTCTTCTGGGTGCATCTTTATCCTTGTTGGTTGTTGGTCCATATCGAGGGATACTGCTCGGAGGGTTGGTTTTGGGGTTTGTGGTGGGCAGGAAAGGAGTTATGAGAGGAAGTCGGTACCAGGAATTGATATTGCCTGATGGAAGTGGATATTGACCAGCACGTGAGAAGCACGTGAGTTGCAGAAGCACGTGAACACACAGAAAGGACGACCTGACAAGTGCAGCAGTCGGTACCCACCTGCAGACTGTCCTCCTTGTCCCCTCGTAGCAGAACTTTTCGGAGGATATTTCTTGGGATAATCAAGGAATCTTTAGGGCACAAAACCCTAGGAGCCTCCACTATAAATAGAGGGAGAGAAGCTTGGAGAAAGAGAGGCAAGTGACGCAAAAGAGAGGCGGAAGAGAGAGAAGTTTTCACCTTCATCTTCACCAGCTTGATGTCCTCCATCGTTGAAGCTCCAAGGAGTGGCCTCACCGGCCTCGAGAGTGGTGGTGGGCCTAAGACAGTCAGGAAATCCATGGCAGAGAGGGAGTTCACCTTTCTTTCTGTAGCTATAACATTTCCTTTTCATATCTTTATATTTGGCAATGTTGTCGCAATGATACGTTGGATGATATTGCCCGGCCACGAACTATTTTAAGTGGCTTGAGTTTGATGGATGATTTTATTTTAAGTGTTTTTGATGCATGATTTAACTTTTTCAATGTTTATCATGTTCTATGCTTTGCTTATGCATTTCTCATTTCCTTAAAGTTGTAAGAGCCCTCGAGAGTTGGCCATTCTTTAAGTGTGTGTTGGGGTTAGTAATCGAGAGAGCCTTAGAACCCTCATAAGAAATGGAGTGTCTGTCGAGAGGCAGACTCTAACCTACCTTAGAGATAAGTGATAGGTTTCAAGGGCTAAAAAGAATAGGCCGTGAAGGGTAGGGGAGTGTTAAGAGTTTACGCCGAGAGGTATGGCTGTAGCATTTTTGACTCCCAGTTTCCTGGCTAGAGATTGTTTAGGAACACCTTTAGCAAATCCCGCCTAGCATAGAAGATAGCTGAGAGGCTTTAGCATCGTTAAGGAGCTTAAGTTAGGTTGTCCATCATTCCCAGCCAGTCATTCCGTAGTGAGTTTCGCATACGAAAGTCGACCTGTTTATCATATCTGTTATCTCATCTTTCTCTACTTTATTTTGCTTCAGCATTATTTTTCACCATCTCTTTTACTATAGCACTGTCATCTGCAAAATGTTCAACCTTTATTGTTACAGCAAACTGTGAATACCTCCAATCCATGTGGAGACGATACTCACTCATCACTTTATTACTCGTTCGACGTGTATACTTGCACCATATTTGCGTATCATTTATAGTCACTCCACGAACGCAACAAGTTTTTGGCGCCGTTTTCGGGGATTGGAAATTAGTTGTTTACGGTTTTTTTGTTTATATTGTTTGGTCTTTTTGTTTTTGTACATATTTATCTAGGATTTTTCATTTTTCTTTTCACGTGTCTTGCTAGTGCATGACCAAAAGGTGATCTAGAGGACCCCTGCAATCACCTATTTCTGAGATCGGTCATTTCTTGAGACTTAGGATACATGTTCGAAGAGAAGAGACTAGAAACATGAACGAAGAGGTACCACAGCCTTAGGTTAATAGAGATGCTATGGCAAATGGCCAGGGAGAAGCAGCTCGACCACGAGCCATTAGGGATCATTTGGCTCCTAGTTTGGATGATCTTTATCCCGGAATAGTAGCTCCAGAAATTCAGGCAGCCCATTTCGAGCTTAAACTTGTTATGTTCAACATGTTGAACACTATTGGTCAGTTTGGAGGTATGCCTTACGAAGATGCAAGACAACATATTCGTCCTTTCTTGGAAGTTTGTGACTCGTTCAGACAGCAAGGAGTGCATGAGGATGTGCTAAAGCTTAAACGGTTTCCATATTCTTTACGTGATCGTGCTAGAGCATGGCTCAGTGGAGTGCCAGCTGGATCAATAGAGACTTGGACAGATCTATGCAAAAGTTTTCTGCTACGGTATAATCCACCCAATAGAAACACTCAGTTGAGAAATGATATTGCTTCTTTTCGTCAAGCTGATGACGAGTCTATGTATGAATGTTGGGATCGATTCAAGGGATTATTGAGGAAGTGCACAAATCATGGTTTTCATGATTGGACCCAAGTGGTTATGTTCTATAATGGAGTGAGTGCTCCTACAAGGATGATGCTAGATGCATCAACAAATGGGACCTTGTTAGACAAATCACCGGAGGAAGCATTCGACATTCTTGATAGGGTAGCAAACAATGACTACCAGTTTCCGACCACAAGGCTTGGAACGGGGAGGAGAACCCAAGTAGTTCGAGACAGTGAAGCTGATGACGCGGTAGCCACCCAGTTAGCTGCTATCACAAATATGCTAAAGAACCTCCAACGTCCCAACGAAGTCAAGGAAGTGAAATCAGCAACCTCATGTCTCAGATGCGATGGCAATCACCATTTGAGTGAATGCCCTGTCAATCAAGAGTCAGCCAACTATGTGGGGAATTATAACCGCAACAACAATCCATACTCTAATACCTACAACCCAGGATGGCGTCAGCATCCAAATTTCAATTGGGGTAATCAAGGGCACAACAATTCTGCACAGCTAGTGCCATAGCAAAATCTGATCGAAGCGCCACCTTCTAATAAGATGATACCATGGCAGGGTCGCAAGGGAGCTGGATCTTCATCTAACAGTTCGCTGGAGACTACATTCATTGAATTTATGGCTATGACAAAAGATTTCATGGGAACCACGAAAGTTTTGCTACATGATCATGCAGCAAACATTAAAAATCAAGGAGCCTTATTGCAAAGCCATTGTTCGTCTCTCCGAGCCTTAGAAACACAAGTTGGTCAGATAGCTCAAACCTTGCATGCACGACCACAAGGAAGTTTGCCTAGTGACACTGAAGCCATTAAGCACCATAGCAAGGAGCAATGTAGCGCACTCACACTAAGGAGTGGCAAGGAAATTAGCAAAGAAGACAAGTTTGGGGGAAAAGAGAAGGAGGAATCTCAGCCCAACTTGCCTCAGGAAGAAGATAACTCACAAGATCCTCCAGTTGAAGAAAAGGGTGAGGAAGTCATAGCAAAAAAAAAGCTAGAAGAGGAGCCTGATTTTGCTAAAGCAAAATATGCGACTCCACTAGTCAAGACGAATGAAGTTAGACCCCCACCTCCTTTTCCTCAACGATTCAAGAAGCATAAAGAAGACCTTCAATTCCATAAATTCGTAGATATCCTGGACAAACTACATATCAATGTCCCATTTCTGGAGGTCGTTGATTAGATGCCAACATATGCAAAGTTCCTCAAGGATTTAGTCACAAAAAAGAGGAAGGTCGAGAAGCAAGAGATTGTCGCTATAGCAGACGAATGTTATTCTATGTGGAGCAAGCTACCACGTAAGAGGAAGGACCCAGGTAGTTTTGCTATCCCATGTTCTATTGGCGACAAGTTTGTTGGAAGAGCACTTTGCGATTTGGGATCAAGTGTTAACTTGATGCCTAAGTCGATTTTTCTGAAACTGGGAATTCGAGAGGTACAACCTACTAAGGTTGTGCTACAACTAGCCGATCATTCTCATGTTCGTCCAGAAGGAAGAATTATAGATATCGTGGTAAAAGTGGACCGATTTATCTTTCCAGTCAATTTCTTAATCCTCGACTATGAAGTTGACAACAACACACCCATCATCTTGGGAACGCCATTTTGAGCCACCAGGCGAGCTTTGATTGATTGTGAGAAGGGTGAATTCACTATGCGAGTGGCTGATCAAACGGTCACTATCAATATCCATGACACCCTCATGTATGTAGACAATCCAGGAGTATGCCAATATGTAGATGCTACAGCACAGAATGTGACTGATGAGTTTGGTTGTAGCAATGAGATGCAAATGAAAGAATTTGAAGCACTCTGCAAGGATGATGATTCAGACCTAAAAGAGCTCTCAAAGGAACGGGAGCAGTCTAGTCAACTCGAGGATAGACCAGATTGCCATAGCACGTTGCAAGAACTGAAGGAGAAGCTTATTTCAGCACATGTTGTCATTCCACCTGATTGGAACGAGCCATTTGAGATGTTCTGTGATGCAAGTGACTACGTCGTCGGTGCAGCACTTGGACAACCCCGAGGTAAACTCCTTCATGTTATTTATTATTCTAGTCACACTTTGAATGATGCACAAATCAATTACACCACTATTGAGAAAGAATTGCTTGTTGTAGTATTTGCTTTTGATAAGTTTAGGCCATACTTGATAGGCACTAAGGTCATAGTTCATACCGATCATTCAGCCATTAATACTTAGTGACTAAAAAGGATGCTAAACCTAGACTTATTAGGTGGATACTCTTGCTGCAAGAATTTGACTTAGAGGTTAGAGATAGAAAAGGATGTGAGAACCAGGTAGCTGATCATTTATCTAGGCTAGAAAATGCTATCACACAGGGTAGTGATACTGAGATTAAAGAGGAATTCCCTGATGAAAAACTATTAGCTGCTACAGTAATTCCGTGGTATGTTGGTATTGTTAACTATTTTGTTAGTGGTATTTTGCCTCCTGATTTATCTAGCCAGGGACTCAAGAAATTTAGACATGATGCAAGATTTTACTATTGGGATGAACCATACTTGTTCATGAAATGTCCCGATCAGATTATAAGGAGATGTGTTCCAGCGGAAGAATACCATAGCATTTTGTACCATTGTCATTCATCACCGTGTGGAGGGCATTTTGGTGGTGCTCGAACTGCTGCAAAAGTTCTTCAAGCAAGATTTTATTGGCCTACACTTTTCAAGGATGCACACGAGTTCTACAAGACTTGTGATTGATGCCAAAGAACGGGGAACATCTCCAGGCGGAATGAAATGCCACTGCAAAACATTTTGGAAGTTGAGATCTTTGGCGTGTGGGGAATTGACTTCATGGGTCTGTTTCCCGCATCACACGGAGATCTATATATTTTGCTAGCAGTCGACTATGTGTCAAAATGGTGGAGGCTGTTGCCACCCCAAGGAATGACTCCAAGATAGTCATGAAGTTTCTTCACAAGAACATCTTCACAAGGCTTGGAGCACCCCGAGCCATCACCAGTGATGAAGGAACTCACTTTGACAACAAGCTTATTGCTAAAGCATTACATCGGTATGGAGTCAGGCACAAGATTGCTACAGCATATCATCCGCAGACAAATAGACAGGCTGAAGTCTCCAACCGAGAAATCAAGCAAATCTTGGAGAAGGTGGTTAATCCCAAGAGAAAAGATTGGTCCTCCAAGTTGGATGATGCACTATGGGCGTATAGGACAGCCTTCAAGACGCCTTTGGGCATGTCACCCTTCAAGCTCGTATTTGGCAAGGAGTGCCATTTACCCGTTGAGCTTGAACACAAAGCCTATTGGGAAATCAAGAAAATCAACATGGGTGCCCAACTAGCTGGTGAAAGAAGGTTGCTAGAGCTTAATGAGCTAGAAGAATTTAGATCCCAAGCATATGAGAATGCTCGCATTTACAAGCAAAAGACTAAGAAGTGGCATGACAAACACATTTTGCCAAGGCATTTCTCAGAAGGTCAACAAGTACTTCTCTACAGCTCCAGGATAAAGCTTTTTCCTTGAAAGCTGAAATCGAGGTGGTCAAGGCCATTCATCATACACAAGGTGTACCCTCATGGCGTAGTGGACATCAAGAAACTGGATGACGATGAAGTCTTCAAAGTCAATGGCCAACGCCTGAAGGTGTACAGTGGAGCCCCTATCCTCAGAGACAAGTCACACCTGGATCTTCACGATCCTTGAAAGTTTGCCACTCTAAACCCTATCTTTTATGCTATATCATGTTTACAAATAAAGCTTTTCTTTTTAGTTTAGTTTTTGTTATATTTGTCTTTATCTTTTTATCTTTTCACGTGACCGTTGTACAAGGCTTTCTCTTTCCTAGTATGATGTAATGTACAAAGGTAGGAGAGCGTGCTGTCTACAGGGTGCTAGTAAAAGGGAGAAGGATATGGAGTTTGTTTTTATCCAATTTTGGAAGTACGAAAGAAAAGGGGAAAGAAAGAGAAAAATGAGAGGTTTATCCGAAAAAGTGGGGAGGATAAATTAAAAAAGAGAGAAAAAACAAAAAGCAAGAGAGAGAATATTCACCTAATTAATGAGAAGAAACCCTAGCCACATAAACCCATATTCTCTCTCCAGCCGTCAACTATCACATTAACTCCCATTTTTTTCTCTCTCCCTTAAAGCTGACACACGTCCCCATCACCTCCCCTCTTCCATTAATTCTTTAGTTTTTCCCACCTTTTTTAACTCCCCATATTTTCCTCATCACCATCAACCGTCCCCTCAACTTCTTCATCTTCTTCAACACTCAAACTTTTTCTTCTTCACTTCATCGCTTCAATTTTCTCCTAAACACATCAAACAGCCTTCACCAATTTTTTCTCTTTTTCTTCACATATTCACCCCTCCCCTATTTTTAGCAAAAAAACCTTCATGGCTCGTTGTAAGAACGCCCCTGAAACTAATGATTGTCCTAAAAAACAACCAGTCCTGGAAATTTCTAAGTTTCTTGATGAGGCAACAAAGGAGAGATGGACAAAACTCAAAGATAGGAATGTTCTCCCGGAACTATGGTTTAAATACCCTAAAGACGAGGAAGATTAGTTCGATCAGGCTATTATGGATGTCATTGCCAAGCATGAATGGAAAACCTTTGCTGCTCACCCTGAGGAGATTTTTACCTCCCTTGTAAATGAGTTCTATGCACACCTCACAAGTCCAACACAGTCTACAGTTCATGTGCGATAAGAGCAGATAAAGTTTACTACCGCAGCAATTAACAAGTTCTATGGGCTAAAGCACACTGTAGAGCGCCACACCTCTTCTGTGATGACAATGGACGCGCAGACATAATGCGAGGTGCTAGACGATATCTGATTTGAGGGAACGGTGCTAGACAACAACATGTCAGTCGAGAGAGGACGCCTCAAACCTGAGGCCAAGGTATGGAACCATTTTGTGAGACATAAGCTTATGCATACACTACACACTGCAACCATCCACATCTCTAGACTTTTTCTCATCCACTCGATAATACATGGTAGACGCATTGACATAGGAAAGATAATAGTGGATGAAGTATATGCTTGTCTGAAATGGCCTCGTAGTCCTCTTGTTTTCCCTAACCTGATTATTGCTTTGTGTAAAAGAAAAGACGTCTTCATAGACGATCTTGTGGATGCAACCCTTTCAGGAAAGACAGGTTTAACTCCAGCCCTCGTCACAGAACTTCGAGGATTCAATGAAGACATGCCTCAACAAATAGTGGAAGGAGGAGCGAAAAGTTTTGCTGCAGCACGGGTCATATCATTGGTGGCCACAACGAAGGAACTAAGCGCTGAGCTCAACTTGATGAGAGAACATCAGCGGGCGTACTTCAAGTATGCCCATCACCGTGATAGTGCCATAGCATCTTGCTTAAGTAAACTCCTACCAGACCAGGACGTGTCATTTCCATTGTTCCCCACGGAGTTACTGCAGGCACCCACCATTACTACAGTGAGCCCAGTGCCCCCCAGTGCCCCTAGCTCAGTACCTCCCTCTGTCAAGAAGAAGACTCCGAGAAAGAAAGCACCTGCAACTCCAACTTCCCAGCCAGAGAAAGAAACTCCTCATGTTCAGCCTCTTGTCGAAGAGACAGACCCAGTAGCCACCGCAACCAAGAAAAGGAAACATACCAGGAAGGCAACTAATCCAACATCGTCACGACCAGAAACCCCGCTTCCTGAGCCAGAACACATACCTAGTGATCCTGAGGAAACCCCTCAGAAAGAGACCACTACAGCACAAACACCTGAGTCGACACCAACGCAACCCGAGGATGCTACAGCATCCCGACCAAAGACACGCGTCAAACATACTGCAGGACGTGTGTTGCGTTCGTGCAATACTATAATTATACGCAAATTGTGCAAGTATACACGTCGAACGTGTGTTGCGTTCGTATCCAAATTGCTATAGTAACCAAATTGTAATATGAGTATGCTGAGGCAGTGTGAATGATGGAAAGAATGATGTGGCAAGACAAGCAAACAAAGAATAGATAATCAAATGACAAGTAGGTCCTCTCCCGTATACGAAGCTCTCTACGGAATGGTTGGCTGGCTCCTGAAGGATAATCCTTTGAAGTCTCTTAACACTGCTAACGAATCCTAGTTCTCTCCACTATGCTCGGCGAGATTTACTAAAGCTGCTTCTAAACTATCTCTAGCAAGAAGATTGGGAGACTAAAATGCTACGGCAATACCTCATGGCGAAAAATCTAAACACTCTACTCTCCTAATCTCTATCCCTCTTAGCCATTTAAACCCATCACTTATCTCTAAGGTAGGTTGGAGTCCTTCCTCTTGGCGGTTACTCCATTGTTTATGGGATCTAAGGCTAGCTCTCTCGTTCGCTCCCCCAAGCTAATGCTAAAGCAATGACCCTCTCTCGAAGGTTGTCACGCACTACCTTAACTGTCACTATTAGCTAAGACTTGATCCCCCGATCACTACCCCCATCTGTACCTAGGGAACGACAGTCTCTCAAAGGCTCTTAAGGAATGGCCTGTCTCTCGAGGCACTAACATCCCTAATCTCTTACAACCCTGGGCTGTTTATAAAGAAAGGCCAACTCTCGAAGGCGCTTAAGGTAGGGCCTATCTCTCAAAGCACTGACAACCCTAAGCTCTTACAGCTTTAGGAAATTAAGCACACCATAAACAAAGCATAGATCATGAAAGATCAGTAAACATTAACATGAAATTAAGAAAATTAACAGAGTATCATTGAACAAAACCCAAGCCATCTAAAATAGTTCATGGCTGGGCAATAATCAAACGTATCATCATCATACAACCCTCCAGATAAATAAATGCTATAGCAAAAGGGAAAGATAAACTCCTAGTTCACCAGTGTACTGCCATGACTGGCTTAGGCTCACCGCTTCGGAAGAGGACGGTGAGGCCACGCCTCGAGCTTCCTGATGAAGGACACCAAGTCTGGTCAAGGATGAAGTGCTCCTCCCCTCTATTGTGCTTCCTCTTGCACACCTTCTTTTTTTTCTTCACCTTTCCCTCCTTTTCTTTTTGAGGAGATGAAGCCTTTATATAATGGGGGGTCTTCTAGGGTTTTGGTGCCTTGGTATCTCCTTGGGCTTCCCAAAGAATATCCTCCAACAAGCTCTGTCCATCAGGGGACAAAGAGGACGGTCTGTAGATGGAGTGTGGCTGTTGTATAAAGTTGTCTGACAGTGTTAGGCATCCTTCTCTGCAACTCTTGTGGTTGTACTTTCATATGCCAGCTAGCCTTCTTTCTCCTCCTTTGCTATATCATTTTGTTCCTTGCTTCTTCTTTCGCATTTTGCTCTGTCATCCTGCACACAAACAGCCAAAAACTACCTTTCACGCAACACCAACTCCTCACAAGTAAAAAATTAAAGAGCACTCATAATGTACTAAAAATGCAGCCTACATGCAATGTAATGCACTTGAAAACAGGCAATTGCTATAGAAAAGAGGCATGAATATAGAGGTAATAGCATAGCTATCACACCCCCAAACTTAAGCTATTGCTTGTCCTCAAGCAATGAGTAAAACTAAACAAAAGGGATGCTATGGCAAAGATTTAACGAGGAACAAATGCTACGGTAGTGTTTCAACTTTCAGAAAAAGATAGGCATTCAGCATCAACAACATTTATTTGAGACTAGCAAGAATTTCTCTTAAGAACAAGCTGCTAGTGAGTGTGTGCGCAAGATTACTTTCGAACTATACATGATATGCGAAGAAAATTTTTCAAGGAAGCTCAATAATAATGCCTTAGCAATGAATTTGAAATTATTACAGAATTCCACAAAAATGTAAAGGGTACTGCTGCGAAGGGTGTCAGCTCATCACACCTACCGTCTTTAACTCTAGATGAGTAGGGAGCATACCTCTCACCCCCGAGCTAGTAGGTAGAGTTATCCGGTGACAACTTTCATTCACTCATGTGCTTTTCATTGCCACTTATTTCTCTCTCTCTTTTTTTTTAAATCATGTGGCCTAGAGACTGCACAGTGGAGTGTCCTTCTACAGTTATGTTGTAGCATTCATTCAATTTTCAGTTTTTGGGCACAGGGGAGTCTATTTTCTTTTAAGCTCATTTTTCATTCTTTCATGCAATGTAATACTAAAGTCCTTCCTAAAAAGTTTTTCTAAACCTACCAAGCAGAGAAAGAAAGCAATTTGTGTCTAAATTTTTTTTATAGCAAACTCACTCCTAAGATAGTACTCCAAGTCTCATGCAGTTGTAAAATTTAAGTTCAAACCTATTGAATTTCAAATGATCATCATTAAGCATCATCAACACATTTGCATATTTCTTCCTAGCTAAACAGAATGCCATAGCAAGACTTTTGTCTAATTTTACAATGCAAATGCTATGGTTCTAAACTAAGCGAAGGCGAAACACCCTAAAACTTGGAGATGCATCGTCCTCGATGCATGAAGAAAATGTTATGCAAAATGTTGATGCAAAAATAAACTAAAAACAGCTAAAACTAAAAAAATTGTACCTTATGGGTGCTAAGCTGAAATGTCGTGTGTCACTTGTGGAGTGGTCGTTGTGCACCATCGAAACTGTTGGGGTCGCACTGTCGTCAGATTGAACAGGGGCTGGATCAGTTGGTCTTACGGTGCGCCCGGCTGTGCGTTTGTAACGTTTCGGCTTGGATGTTGTAGCATCCTCAGATGGTGGCACAACTGGGTTGGGTGTTGCCTCAGCCATAGGCTGATCATCGTCACTCAAAGTGGTGACTGGTTCCCTTTGGGGTGCAGGTGGCTGTGATGTTGATGTAGCAGGATTCTTGCTGCTTCTTGTTCTCTTCCTAGTGGGTGTGGAAAATAGGATCGACTTAATGTGACTCTTAGGTAGGGGTCTGTTCTTCTTGGGCTGAGGGGTCTCGAGTGGCTGGTTCATGGGCCGGTGCGGGAGGTTTCCTTGGGAAACGGCTAGCAACTGTCTCTCCTTAATGAGGAGAGAGGTTTGAGGGTGATGGGGGTCGTCTCTTGTCAGGAAAGAGAAAAGGATCTCTTAATTGCTCAAGAAAAAAGTAAGAGAGAGGAATAGGTTATTTGTGGCTAGGGTTTATTCTTCAATAAATAACCAAATATTCTCTCAATTAAATCCCTTTTATAATACCCTTTTTGTTTTCCCGCTTTTTCTTGCGTCTGTCCACTTTCCACGTGAAGACAAATTTGTGTTCCCTTTAAACCCTAATTTTCTTCACCAACAAATAAAATAATCCCCTTTTTGATGTACCACCTGCATGTCTGATTAGTACTACAGAGGGCATGTACTATGATACGGATCAATAAATAAAGAGAAAAGACAAACAAAAGATAGAAACAAAGCTAAAAACAACACTAAAAAATAGACTAACTACTTTTTATTGAAAATGCTAAAGCAAAAAGAAAAAGTTTAGGAGGCATACTGTCAAGGGTCGGGAAGGCTAAGGTGAGACGTGGCTAGCCCCACTTCGTTTGAGTGATTTTCAGCTTCTGGGTTCCCTTTCTTGCTCAGGTCCTCAAATTCTCCCATTTGAATTGGTCCATCAAAGGCTTTCATCTGAATGTTGTTGCTACAGCAAAATTCTTGTAGTTCATCCCAAGCTATAGCATTGCATTGCTGATCTTCCATTGACTTGTCATGAAGGGTGTTATGTATGTTGATGGTGACTGTCTCTTCACCCACTCTCATTGTGAATTCACCCTTCTCACTGTCAATCAAGGCTCAACATGTAGCTAAAAATGGCCTCCCTAGAATAATAGGAGCATCGTTGTCTTCCTCACAATCCAGGATCAAGAAATCAGCTGAGAAAACAAAACGATCCACTTTCACTACAACATCTTCAATATTTCCCTCTGGTCGAACTTGAGAATGATCAGCAAGCTGTAGCGTAACCCTAGTAGTATTGACATCCCTTAACCCTAGTTTCTGAAATATGGACTTAGGCATCATGTTCACACTCGATCCCAAATCACACAATGCTCTTCTAACGAACTCATCTCCAATAGAGCAGGGGATAGTAAAGCTTCCTGGGTCTTTTCTTTTTGGTGGGCGTCTTCTCCAAATGAAGTAGCATTCCTTTGCTATAGCAATTGTCTCGTGCTTTTCTACCTTCCTCTTCTTTGTAATGATATCCTTGAGAAACTTAGCGTACGTGGGCATCTGGTCAATGGCCTCCAAGAATGGCACATTGATATGCAACTAATCAAGGATATCTACAAACTTTTCAAATTGGAGATCTTCTTTCTGCTTTTTGAGTCTGTGAGGGAATGGCTGAGTTGGCTTAGCTAAATCTGTTGTAGCTCGTGAGGTTGTGTCTTTTGCTATAACAAAAATTGGCCCTTCCTCGATTGGTCTTTTGGCTTTGCCATCCTCCTTTATTCCTTCTCCTTATTGTGGTTCTTGAAGATCTTCCTGCGGTGCCAATAAACGGGTTGGGCTTCGTCCTTCTCTCCACCCCCAAACTTATTGCCTTTGTTAATCTTCGTGCCACTCTTTAGTGTGAGTGCATTACACTATTCCTTTCCATGGTGCTTAGTGGCTTCAGTGTCACTAGGCAACGTTCCTTGTGGTCGCACGTGCAAGGTTTGAGCAATATGGCCCACTTGAGTTTCTAAGGCTCGTAAGGATGCACTATGACTTTGTAGAAGGGCTCCCTGATTTTTGATGTTTGATGCATCATCCTGTAGCAAAACTTTCGTGGTCCCCATGAAGTCCTTTGTCATAGCCATGAACTCCAATGAATTGCTTGATGAAGGTGTTGCTCCTTTTGGTCTTGCCGTGGCATATTCTGGCTGGAGTGGTGTGCCTCTTGCGAATTTTGTTGTGGCATTTGATTGGCTGAATTGTTGTTATGCCCCTAATTACCCCAACTCAGGTTTGGGTGTTGACACCATCCTGGGTTGTAGGAGTTAGAATAAGGGTTGTTGTTGCTACGGTTGTAGTTCCCCACATAGTTGGTAGATTCTGGATTGTCAGGGTAATCGTTGAGGTGGTGATTGCCATCGCATCTTAGGCATGAGCTTGTTGCCTTAACTTCCTTCACTTCGTTAGAACGTTGGAGGTTCTTTAGCATATCTGTGATGTTGGCCAACTGATTCAGTACTGAGTTGTCAATTTCACTCTCCTTGGAAGCTTGAGTTCTCCTCCCCGTTCCAAGCCTTGTTGTTGGGAACTGATAATCGTTGTTGGCTACCTTGTCAAGGATGTTAAATGCTTCTTCCGGTGACATGTCCAACAGTGCCCCATTTGCGGTAGCATCTATCATCATCCTTGTAGGCGCATTGACACCATTATAGAACATAACCACCAGGGTCCACTCATGATACCCATGGTTAGAGCATTTCCTCAACAATCCTTTAAATCGGTCCCAACACTCATACATAGATTCGTCATCAGACTGATGAAAGGAAGCTATATCATTCCTCAACTAGGTGTTCATCACTAGCAGACTATGCCGTAGAAAAAAGTTCTTGCATAAATCGGTCCAACTTTGAATTGATCCGGCTGACACTCCATTTAGCCATGCTCTAGCACGACCTCTTAATGAATAAGGAAACGGTTTTAATTTCAACACATCCTCGTGCACCCCTTGTTGTCTGAAAGAATCACAAACACCCAAGAAAGCACGGATATGCTGTCTAGCATCTTCATGAGGCGAGCCACCATACTGTCCAATGTTGCTCAACATGTTGAACATGACGGATTTGAGTTCAAACTGGGCTGCCTAAATTTCTAGAGCTACAATTCCGGGGAAAAGATCATCCAAACTAGGAGCCAAATGATCCCTAATGGCTCGTGGTCGAACTTCCGCTCCATGGCCATTTACCATAGCATCTGCATTAACAGGTGTTGGTTCCATGATTCTGACTTCTACTTGCTCGTGTCTTCTCAAGCAAAATGAACGATCAACTTCTGGAAAATTGGGTTGAATAGGTCATCTCCGTCTTCTTCTAGTCATAAACTAGAAGAATGCCTGAAAAGAAAAGTAAAACAACCAAAAACAAAATAGGTTAATATTTATAACGTGGAAATAGAAAGCAAAATGAAAATAAAAATTATGGACAACCAATTGCCAATCCCCGACAACGGTGCCAAAAACTTGTTCCGTTCATGCAATACTATAAATGATACGCAAATTGTGCAAGTATACACGTCGAACGAGTAATAAAGTTATCGGTGAGTAACGTCTCCACAGGGATTGGAGGTGAACACTGTTTTTGTATCCAAATTGCTATAGTAACCAAATTGTAATATGAGTATGCTGAGGCGGTGTGAATGATGGAAAGAATGATGCGGCAAGACAAGCAAACAAAGAAGAGATAATCAAATGACAGGTAGGTCATCTCTCATATACGAAGCTCTCTACGGAATGATTGCCTGGCTCCTGAAGGATAATCCTCTAAAGTCTCTTAACACTGCTAACGAATCCTAGTTCTCTCCACTATGCTCGGCGGGATTTACTAAAGCTGCTTCTAAACTATCTCTAGCAAGAAGACTGTGAGACTAAAATGCTATAGCAATACCTCACGGCGTAAACTCTAAACACTCTACTCTCCTAATCTCTATCCCTCTTAGTCGTTTAAACCCATCACTTATCTCTAAGGCAGGTTGGAGTCCTTCCTATTGGCGGTTACTCCATTGTTTACGGGATCTAAGGCTAGCTCTCTCGTTCGCTCCCCCAAGCTAATGCTAAACCAATGACCCTCTCTCGAAGGTTGTCACGCACTACTTTAACTGTCACTATTAGCTAAGACTTGATCCCTCGATCATTACCACCATCTGTACCTAGGGAACGGTCGTCTCTCGAAGGCTCTTAAGGAATGGAATGTCTCTCGAGGCACTAACATCCCTAATCTCTTACAACCCTGGGATGTTCCTAAAGAAAGGTCAACTCTCGAAGGCGCTTAAGGTAGGGCCTATCTCTCAAAGAACTGACAACCCTAAGCTCTTACAGCTTTAGGAAATTAAGCACGCCATAAACAAAGCATAGATCATGAAAGAACAGTAAACATTAACATGAAATTAAGAAAATTAACAGAGTATCATTCAACAAAACCTAATCCATCTTAAACAGTTCATGGCTGGGCAATAATCAAACGTATCATCATCATACAACCCTCCAGATAAATAAATACTATAGCAAAAGGGAAAGATAAACTCCCAGTTCGCCGGTGGACTACCATGACTGCCTTAGGCTCACCGCCTCGGAAGAGGACGGTGAGGCCACGCCTCGAGCTTCCCGATAAAGGACACCAAGTTTGGTCAACGATGAAGTGCTCCTCCCCTCTGTTGTGCTTCCTCTTGCACACTTTCTCTTTTTTTCTTCACCTTGCCCTCTTTTTCTTTTTGAAGAGATGAAGCCTTTATATAATGGGGGTCTTCTAGGGTTTTGGTGCCTTGGTATCTCCTTGGGGATCCCAAAGAATATCCTCGGACAAGCTCTGTCCACCAGGAGACAAACGGACGGTCTGCAGATGGAGTACGGCTGCTGCATAAAGTTGTCTAACAGTGTCAGGCGTCCTTCTCTGCAATTCACGTGCTTGTACTTTCATATGCCAGCTAGCCTTCTTTCTCCTCCTTTGCTATAGCATTTTGTTCCTTGCTTCTTCCCTCGCATTCTGCTTTGTCTTCCTGCACACAAATAGCCAAAAACTACCTTTCACGCAGCACCAACTCCTCACAAGTAATAAATTAAAGAGCACCCATAATGTACTAAAAATGCAGCCTACATGCAATGTAATGCACTTGAAAATAGGCAATTGCTATAGCAAAGAGGCATGAATATAGAGGTAATAGCATAGCTATCAACGTGTCAGGCCCTCATCCAGTGCTCAGTTAGTATCTTCAGAGAGTGTGAACGATGTAGCAGATCCCCACCACTACTCCTCTGAAACCTCAATGGACAATACCAGCAGCACAACCTAGCCTCCGCACCCAGGAGGTAACTAACTTTTTTTTTCCTTTCTTTTTATTTATCATTTCATTTTTTTTCATGGCATTGCATATAGAATAGCTCATGCATTGAGGACACTGCATCCCTTAAGTTTGGGGGTGTTAGTGTTAGTGTTCATAGGTACTATTTTTGCTTTATCATGTGCATAGTAGGAAAGAATAAAATTTTTACTATGGCTTTTTGTTAAGTCTGGAGATAGCTTATGAATATATTTATGAAGTCTGACAACAAAATCTTAAAGGCTTGAGCTAAGTTTAGAGAAAATACAACTAGTTGAGATCTGTAGAACTGACCTTAGGATCTAATTGTTAAAAAAATTTACACAGCTGCTCTCTTTCTATAAATAAGTTTGTTAGAAAAAATTTCAGGAAGAACCCTAGTGAACTCTAATATGTAAACTCTAGAGAACTTAAGAAAAACTAGACTGCCCTGTGCTTAAACAAATAAATAAATGCTACGACATATCTGTAGAAGGACACTCCACTTTGCTATAGCATAATGTTTATATATATATATACATATATATCTATAAATAAAGTTTTGCTATAGCATATGAGTGAATGAAAGTTGTCACATGATGACTCTTCCTACTAGCTCGGGGTGAGAGGTTTGCTCCCTGCTCATGTAAGTTAAGGACGGTAGGTGTGATGAGTTGACACCCTTCATAGCAGAAAAAACTTACATCTTTGGGAGTCTAGAAATTTAAAAAGAACTAGAGAACATAACTAGGGTATAATTAGGGAACTCCCTTGAAAATTTGTCTCACTAGCTTAAGTATAGGAGGAAGGCATCCACGCACACATACACACAACTTAATCTTAAACAATGTTCTATGGATCTCGCTTTTAGTTGCTTATATTTAATTGCCTAAGTTATTTTGAGGACTGAAATATTGCCATAGCAATCCTTTAGGCTAAATCTTTGCCATGGTAACTCTTTTGTTCTGTCCTACTCATTGCTTGAGGACAAGCAATAGCTTAAGTTTGGGGGTGTGATAACTGCATAAATATCCTTGTTTTCATACCTTTTTTGCTATAGCATTTTCCTGTTCTTGAGTTCATACCATATCATTTAGATTGCATTTAGGTTTCATTTTTCTTTCTTCTTCTGGGTGCATCTTTATCCTTGTTGGTTGTTGGTCCATATCGAGGGATACTGCTCGGAGGGTTGGTTTTTGGGTTTGTGGTGTGCAGAAAAGGAGTTATGAGAGGAAGCCGGTACCAGGAATTGCTATAGCCTGATGGAAGTGGATATTGGCCAGCACGTGAGCTGCAGAAGCACGTGAACACGCAGAAAGGATGACCTGACAAGTGCAGCAGTCGGTACCCACCTACAGACTGTCCTTCTTGCCCCCTCGTAGCAGACCTTGTCGGAGGATATTCCTTGGGATTATCAAGGAATCTTTAGGGCACAAAACCCTAGGAGCCTCCACTATAAATAGAGGGAGAGAAGCTTGGAGAAAGAGAGGCAAGTGACGCAAAAGAGAGGCGGAAGACAGAGAAAATGAGAGAGAAGTTTTCACCTTCATCTTCTCCAGCTTGGTGTCCTCCATCGTTGAAGCTCCAAGGAGTGGCATCACCGGCCTCGAGAGAGGCGGTGAGCCTAAGACAGTCGGGTAGTCCATGGCGGAGAGGGAGTTCACCTTTCTTTCTGTTGCTATAGCATTTCCTTTTCATATCTTTATATTTGGCGATGTTGTCGCAATGATACGTTGGATGATATTGCCCAGCCATGAACTGTTTTAGGTGGCTTGGTTTTGATGGATGATTTTATTTTAAGTGTTTTTAATGCATGCTTTAACTTTTTCAGTGTTTATCATGTTCTATGCTTTGCTTATGCATTTCTCATTTCCTTAAAGTTGTAAGAGCCCTCGAGAGTTGGCCATTCTTTAAGTGTGTGTTGGGGTTAGTAATCGAGAGAGCTAGCCTTAGAACCCTCATAATAAATGGAGAGACTATTGAGAGGCAGACTCTAACCTACCTTAGAGATAAGTGATAGGTTTCAAGGGCTAAAAAGGATAGGTCGTGAAGGGTAAGGGAGTGTTAAGAGTTTACGCCGAGAGGTATGGCTCTAGCATTTCTGACTCTTAGTTTCCTAACTAGAGATAGTTTAAGAACACCTTTAGCAAATCCCGCCTAGCATAGAAGATAGTTGAAAGGCTTTATCATCGTTAAGGAGCTTAAGTTAGGTTGTCCATCATTCCCAGCCAGTCATTCCGTAGTGAGTTTCACATACAAAAGGGGACCTGTTTATCATATCTGTTATCTCATATTTCTCTGTTTTATTTTGCTTCAACATTATTCTTCACCATCTCTTTTACTATAGCACTGTCATCTGCAAAAAGTTCAACCTTTATTGTTACAGCAAACCGTGAATACCTCCAATCCCTGTGGAGATGATACTCACTCATCACTTTATTACTCGTTCGACGTGTATACTTGCACCATATTTGCGTATCATTTATAGTCACTGCACGAACGAAATAGTAAGCCAAAAAGAATTAACAAAATGGTTTATAAACACTAGTAAAAAAATCTTGCATCCACTTAAATACATTCAAATCTTCACTTTCTTTGATGTTGGGATGATGGTATAAACTTACCTGCTTAGTGTTCCAATTTTCTTGATTGGCAGCAGTTGCAGTACAATTGTTTGTCTCCTTTCATTTCTTGATGCATTTATTTGGTAGACTAACCACAGTTTCTCCTCTAAATCCTGGCTGCACTAACAGTGAACAAATAAAATCAATATTTGTTATAAGACTCGTGTATTTAAACACAATGATATAACTTACATTTATTATTGACACTGCTAAAATAATCGTGTATTCAAATACACTAATACAACTTATATTTAGTATTTGCATTCCAGTCCTCTCATCTGTATATATCCCTAACCCATTCACTATTTGTTGTCCTCTCCTACTAAGTCTTGTAAGTATTTGATGTGTGGAAGGAGTTAGATGTGTTGAAGGATCAAGTGGATGTTTTTGATTTCTTGTTGGTGTTGTTGCAACATGCGGGTCTGGATAAGATAAAGTTATTGGTCTTGAAGAAGACTTATACACAGTAAATAATCCTTGGCCCTGCAATAAATTATAATATTTAACATGAAAATCATATTATAAAAAATATAACTAATATATATAATCATGAACATCATCTTTTTTATACCCTCTGTATACATAATCATGAACATCATCTTTTTTCTATAATATGACTTCAATTGCATGTGCACAAGGTATGTCAGTGAGGTCTCAAGTCCTACAACTACATGACCATTGTTCAAGGTTCACCACAAGAACATCACCAAAACAAACTACTTCGAACCCTTGTCCCCCATTCCATCTAACATGACAATAAGCACTCATTTCCTTATTTTGTTCCAACTTTGCACATATCTTAGGACAAAATAATTTTTCCCATTTTGTACATTTTGACATGTTATTAATAATTCTACCCATTACTTATTGCCTAATTTCTTCTAGCAAAGGTATTAGGCCATAGACCTAGCTCCTATGATGGAAAACTTAAAAGCTTCAGCAAAATTATTATCAGTTGCATCACAATCAGATATAGTGGAAAAATAAGACCTCGACCACTGTTTAGGATCAGTCTTCTTGAGATTTACCTTGGCAATACCCTTTAACTGTTCAATCTTACTTATGTGATGTTACCTTGCCCAAAATTCTTTCTTCAAGTCTTCACCAGGGTTTGCCTTCCTCCAATTTGCATATAGATGTCTCGCACATACTCTATGCTCAACTCTTGGTAGTTGGTAACAATTCAGCAATTTCCTCTTTTAGGCCCTAAGAAGAAAATAAGAATGAAACATTGGTAAATATACATATGTTACAATTACAATAAATAAATTTCATAAAAAATACCTTTTGTTGATCACCCATTAAAGTGAATCCATCACCATCACCCAGTTGTAGATCTGAAATGATGTTTTTCAAGAACCAATTCCATGTTTCTCTGTTCTCAACCTCTACAACAACCCATGCAATAGGGTAGATTTGGTCATTTCCATCTCTACCTACAGCTGTCAAAATCTCACCCTTGAACTTTCTTTTCAAAAAACAACCGTCCAAACCTAAAAAGGGCCTGCAACATTTCTTGAAACCATCCCTCAATGCAGTAAAGCCCGCATAAAACCTCTTAAATTTAGGGGTTTCAAAAGAAGTGGGACGTTCAACCATCAACTCAATATTTGCAGTTGGATCTGTCTGCCTTAAAGCATGTGCATAATCAAAAAGTCTAGTAAACTCATACAAGACTCGTCCATTAATTTCTTCCAATGCCCATCTTCTAACCCTCTACCCAGTTCAACCTTTATTTCTTCCTTACCGAACTTTTGCATATCAGTCAACTTAAGTTTAGGAAGTACCCTCAACTTACTTAAGAAATACTTTCCAACGTATTTGTAATTTTCTCTCATATTCTTGAAAGTTATTGAGCACTCATGAGTTTCCTTAAAGTTTTTATCTTATACAAACCATCAGCTTTATCCAAACCAGCATATATACGGAAAGGACATCCTTCTTCCTTACACCAAGCTCTAGTGAATCATTCCTTTTGTATACTATATCAAACCTCTTTACTATAGCATACTTTGCCAAGGCTTTCCTTAAACTCTTCAGCCCATGAAACACCAATCTAAATATCAAGCGTATAAATTAACATGTTGATGCGTGTAAAAGAGTCCTATTAAATTGGAGCGTAAGTGTACACCCGTGTCAAGTTGTAGTATAAAAGATATCGTCTCCACAAGGATTGAGACAACTTCAGAATTAATTTTCCTGCACAAGAAAAATAAAAACACAGATAATTGAGAATTGGTTGGATTGAAGTAAAACTAAAATAGACAAGGGAAATATAGGAGGAAATCAGATTGATAAAGTAGGCTGGTATTGATTTGTTCAGTAGTGCAGGTATTGCACTGTTCAGAGGACTTCTGTTGTGTTTGTCGTCGAGCCTGTCGCGACAGAGGTCTGCTGTTATCGTGGCAGCGATCAACAACTCTGTTACTTCAAGTTCGGCAAGAATCCCTAGTGTGACTTGTCTTATCCCTAGGTCCAAGTTCAGTCGGCGAACATGTCTTAGATGATACCTCCCAGCGTGAATCGAAGGATGAACACCGATGTTTGTGAATTCTTCTTTAGCCGCTTAACCTTGTACCTATCCCTAGGCCAAGATAGTTTAACCATAAACTGGAAAACTTGTACTTACTCCTTTCGTATACTTAACTCTCCCGATATTAAGTAAATAGATAACCTCACAATGCTCTCCCGATACTCTTATGAGATATGAAAATCAGAGTAAATAAACTTGAAGTTTTATTGAATTAAACAGAAAATCCTAAAAAACAGTTTAACCCTTACAACTACTTTACAAGATCAACCCTTAGCCCTGGGGAAAGTTTAGAACATGGTGGAGAAGGGAAAAGCTAGGGTTTGTGATGGAAGACGGCTAGGAACTAGGTTCTCCTCCTCTAGGTCGAATTACAAGCATATATATAGGCCTTGGGTACAAGTTTTCTTAATGGCCAAGAATACTAGTTCGAATTAAAGTACAACTCTATTGAAGACTAAATCTCTGAGTACACGTCCTTTAATTCGCCCTATCTTCTTGCTTTGACTTTCTCCTCAAACTTTGGGCAAGGCCTTCCTTGTGCTTCTAGGCTCCGAAAATTATGCGAGTGGTCTACAAAAATAAGGCTTGAAATCCTCTATCAGTCGAACTCCACTTCGCATTTTCCATCTCTGTTGTCTTCAATGTCGCCACTTCTGTCACGGCATCTCCCACAGCAACTGTCACGGGAACTGTCACGGCATCTGTCACGGCAATTGTCATCACAGTGATGTATATTGCAGTTTTCTTCAACCTTGCACTCCAGCTCTGCAGTTATCTTCTGTTCCTCTGTTGCCCCGGATGCTGCCACGACAGTTATCTTCTATTCCTCTGCTGCCCTGGATGCTGCCACGACAGTTATCTTCTGTTCCTTTGCTGCCCTGGATACTGCCACGAGAGGTACCTGCAAGAATTGATCGAAATCAGCTGTATCTGTGCAAAACTATCTATCTGTGATGTTTATGCAAATTCTATCCTAAAATGCAACTAAACATGCTTGAGTGCATCAATAATATGGATAAATGAGGGCTAAAATATAGAACATTTATGCACTTAACACATGTATACCATAAAGTGACATTAAACAATTGCAACACATGTTTACAAACATATTAAAACTTTTAAAGATTGTTTTATCCCAATCTAAATATTAAATGAGTATATTTTTAAGTAAATCATGATTTTCCAACTAAAAGAAAAAAATTCAATGTATACATTTACTATTCTCCGACATTTGCCAACTTGAATATATTAGTGATACTAAAAACAAAATAAGAAAAGAATCAAAGAATCGTAAACTTGCACACCACTTGGGAGAGACTAACATTAATAAGTATAAAAGAGGTTATGGAAAGACTTTATATTGAAACCTAAGAATAAAAAGTGGCAACACATGTTTCAACCAATAATAATAATAATAAATATAATAAAAAAATAAAATAAACACTAAGATCAACAACACGTCATTTGCTATTTGGCATATGCATGTATACAACTACATTAATATCATATATATTCATCAATATAAAAAGACTTAAATACAACATGCAAATTTTTCAATATGTATATGTCAGCACATACACTAATCACATTTTTTTTCAAACGAATCACAACCCTTTAAAATTCAAGAAAAATCTCTTATAAATCAGAACTCATAAAAAGTACCTAAAATTCAAGACCAAAAATCTCAAAGATATATTAAATAAATTCAAGGCTGAAAAATGATACTGGAAATATAACTCAAAGCAAGCTAATTATTAACTAATTGTTAAAATGTATTGCAAAAAACCCACATGTATATTTCAAGTTTAGCAACACGATACCCAAATATATATTGCAAGTTAGCAATGTAAACGGATACACATATTGTTCAACAAAATAAACACAGTAGTTATCTTCATAAACATATATAGAAGAAAATATGCATTGGTTTAAAATTTAAGATTAATTAAAAAGCTTTAAAATTTTATCTTATTCTTTAGATTTATGTTTCAGTAACTTTAAAATCTAACATTTCAATAACTTATTATACTAGAAAATCCTTACAAATCAAAACTCATACAAAATCACTAAAACGAGACTAAAAACCCCTAAAAATCGAATTAAATAACAGCAAATATAAAAAAAATATTAAGGTTCAAGAGAAATACCAGAATAAATGAAATTCTATGGTTAGATGTCTGAATCAATGACAGATTGCTGCGATTTGAGTTTTCGATCTGTAAAAATTGTCTTTCAAAAAGCAGTGATAAAAGAATTCCTTATTAAGTGTTTTGATTAGGTTAAATCACACAGGCCTTTAATTTGTTTAATTAAATTATTTAATTTTATTAATTCATATGTCACTAAAATGGATGCCACATAGGAAATAAAAGGTGAGCCAGTCAAAAAAATTAAATGCCACATGGCATGTCTCTATTGTCCATGATGCCATGTCATCAAATGACTAACGGTGTTAAGCAAAAATACTAGAACCATGAATGGTAAAAAAGTTCAGGTACTAACTTGGGAGCAAATCTTCTTTAGGTACCAACTTAGGAGAAAGCGCCTAGTTTGCATACCATATTTATATTTAGCCTAAAAATAAAATATACTTAGAAAATATAATAATAATAATAATAATAATAATAATAATAATAATAATAATAATAATAATAATAATAATAATAATAATAATAATAATAATAATAATAATAATAATAATAATAATATGAATATGAATATGAATATGAATATGAATATGAATAAATAAATCAAATTTTTTAAAAATGGCATAGGAATCCATCCAACTCGGGTTAAAAATAAAGTTAAAGTTAAAAAAATTTATTTTTATATTTTCCACTTTTCCAAGATATTTTTCAATGTAAACAATTTTTTTTTTATTTTTCAAATTTTCACTTAAATTTATTTTTATTTTTTAAAATTTATTTTCTAATTTTTCAGACACGTTTTCTTCACTATTTTTTATTCTATTTTTTTATTTTTTTTAAAATAAAAATAAAAATAGACTTCATTCTTTAGAACCAAACGAACTCTAAGTGAAAATGACTTTTGAAACATGACAAATAAATATATAAAGCATTCTATACCCATCTTAGGAAGATATGAGAAGATTCGAAATTTAATGAATTAATTTAAAAATGACTACTTTTTTTTCTCAATGTATTAAAAATAGACAGAGCATATTAAAAAAAGATGGAGCTCACTAAGAGCAAAAAAAATGTTACATGAACCTTTAACATCGTGATTAAGGGACTGCCTAAAGACGAACGCAAAACTTTATGTTAGGAGGATAAATTTATAAAATTCTAAAGAGGGGGAACTTATAAAATTTTAAGAGAACGAAATTATATTTTCGATTGAAAATACATGAAATTTTCTAAAATTATTTTAAATCATATAAAAATTTCAAATTTTTAAGTGGGCAATCCAACCCCTAGGTCGATACTCGAGCCCGCCTCCAGAGTCATAAAACAACACAAAACTACGAAGAATTATAGAGTTCAATGTGTGAAAATATCTCCCAAAACATGACAAATTAATATTTAAAACGTTGTAATAAAAGGACACACACAAGAAAAAGGAAATAAAAATTTTACATATGCAAGGACCACCGCTCCCATGTGGTTGCGCCCACCCTTTGCAGGCCGTATGGCAATTTAGGACCACCCATAGAGATATACATTATTCGTACATTATCAGAGTATGCATCACATGTGATACATATGATTTTCAATAATTTTGGGTCGTTTTAAAAGAAAATAATATTAAATAGAGAGAGTTAATATTTTAGTCAGAATTTAACTTTTTTTTTTATTAAATAGAGAAATAATTACATTCACAAGACAAATGTAGTGATTTGAACTCACACAAGATGTGAGAATATGAACAATTTTAACCCTTCGGGGATCTTGAATCTTACTCTCTTTCAAAGAGGGTAATCATACACTTTGTTTTCCATTTGAAATGTTTATCCTCGTAAATAATATTCACCGAGACTCAAGATGTATATAAATAGGTGGCTTAGGAGGTTAGGGTAAGCAAGCGCAAGAGTGAAACATAGCAAAAGAGCAAAGTAGTTGATTGAAAGAAGAGAGAAATGGCATCGGCGTCAGATGTGAGAGTGCCAAGGTTTTTCACCCTTGAATTCAGTGAATACGGTTCTTACTCCACCTATGTTCGTGACGGCGGAGAGATGGACGGGTGTATCAAATTTGAGGAAACTAATGTTGAGAGCCCATACACAAAATTTGAAGCGGAGGCTGCTGGCACTGATGGTTTGTTCCACATCAGAAGTTGCCAAAACAACAAATATTGGGAAAGAAACAAAATACAGCACAAGGGTTGGATTACAGCAACCGCCAAGAAGAAGGAGGAAAATCAAACCAAAGCGTCGTGCACACTGTTCAAGTTTATCACGGTAGACGATGCTATGAAGACGGTCCGGGTCCTTCATGTCCAATCAGGAAACTATCTATGTTTATCGGTGACGGATCAGCCAACAACAACAACTGAACGCTGCGCGTCGGCAGATTACAATGTTGTTGACCATGAAGGACACGATATCCTTCGACTTATTGATTGGAGCCCGGTGTTGGTTCTACCTAGGTACGTGGCTTTTAAAGGAGACAACGGTAAGTATCTGTGTCTTCGTTATCAAAACACAAACTGGCCATATCTGGAGTTTTCGGCTGATGAGTTCGCTGATCCAACCGTGCCATGTGAGGTTTTTGTCACTAGAGGCGGAAACGTCCGCATCAAGTCCCTTTCTGCCAACAAATTTTGGAGGCGTATCCCTAACTGGATATGGGCAGATTCTGATGACACTAGCAGCAACAACAACGACACTGTGTTTCGTCCCGTCCAAGTTGACGATACGACTATAGGTCTTATCAACTTGGGCAACAATCATTTCTGCAAACGTCTCACAGCCGAAGGAATGAGGAACTGCCTTAATGCTGCCGTCCCCTCTCTTACCAGAGAAGCCCGGCTAACTGTGGTAGAGCCCATCTTGGCGAGAGAAATTTATGATGTCGAGTATAAAGTTGATGATTCCAGGGTTTACGATGAATCAATCTGTGTTTTAGCCAGGAACTCAGCTAGTAACTTTACCCAACAATCCAGCAGTGTTGGTGTGAAACTTTCATATATGGGGACCAGGACTTGTACCTGGAATAGTGGTTTTTGGTTGAAGTTAGGCATGAAAGCCACCGCCAGCTTTAGAATTCCACTCATTGTGAATGGAAAGGTTGAGATATCAAGTGAAGTTCAATCAGTTACCGAGTGGGGAAAGACAACGACAACAACCACTGTTATGGAAGTCGTACACAAAGTTACCGTGCCTGCAATGACTAAGGTGACGGTGGATTTGGTTGCAACAAAAGGTTTTTGTGATGTTCCCTTCACATATATGCAAAAGGACACTCTTTATGATGGGAAAATTGTCACAACAAAAATTGAAGGCGCCACTTACACCGGTTCTAATTACTACAACATCGACTTTGTGGTCAGAGAAGAGAAGCTGTAGTACACGCACAAAACTTCATGAATGAATAAAATCATGTTTCCTTGACGTTGAAGGAAGCATGCCTTTGTGTTTTCTTAATAAATAAATGCTGCATGTATAGCCTACTGGCATATATCTCTCCTGTACTTTAACGTGAGAATATATAAATCATGTATGCTGTTTTTAGGTGGTATTGAGATCAAGATTTTTGTAGAATAGAAATTATTTTTTTTTTCAGTGCCTCTATTTATATCTCACACTAAAAATTAAATTTAGAGTTTAGGATTTAGGGTTTAAGGTTAAAGTTTAGGGAATTGAGTTAGGGTGTATTTTTTAGTGTATAAGTTGTAGAGTTTAGGATTTAAAATTTAGGGTTAGGACTTAAAATTTAATTTTTTTAGTATTTTTATCCTATCTCATGCTTTATGTGCTAGAATACATAATTTATGGTTACAATTACCAACAGTTTCAATTGTCCAAAGGTAATATAATCACCGATGGTTGAAAGGATAATTGTACTTTTTTTAGCTTCAACCGATTGCCATCCACTCCACAAATCGAATTTTATTCTTTTGCAATTTTGTCTCTTATTTCCTTTTTTTCTTTAATGTTTCTTTTATTTTAATTCCATTTTTCTTATCAAACCACTAACTGAATTAAACCAAACAAAAATAAAATTATTTTGAAAATATTAGGCTATATTAGAAAAATGGTCAATGTAACGCACCGATTTTGGGCCTAGGTGTTTCTAGGATGATTAGACGGTACGGTGGAGCGGGATTAGATATTCGAGTCCGATTCGGGAATTAAAATCGGAATAAATATTTTTGAGGGAGATAAAAATACGGGAAAATATTCTAAAATCCTTATTTAATATATGGATATATTTGGTAAATTCAATTTTGGAAAATGGATTTTCAGAATTAGACATTTTGGGTTGGTGACCAAAATATAAAGAATGTAAAACTATTCTTAGTGACTGTTTTGTAAAAGGGTCAAATTTTAGAATCTTTAAGGAACTATTTTACCTAAATGTTTTATCAAACTTTTCTCTGTATTGGGATTATTTAAAAGTTTTTAATTAAATATTATAAAAGGAATTAGTTAAGGAAAAGTGGTTATTTTCCTAAAAACTATTTTGACGTAACCTTCTTTCTCTCAAATTTTCTCTCAAAATGTCTCCAGCCAATCACTATCTTTTTCATCAAAGATTTCAGGTGATGCTCTTGATTTATTGAACTTATTATTTTTAAATTGATTCTTCAATCTTGTTTTTCAAATCTCATTGTTCTCCTTTGCTTTTCAAGAGAAAAACAACCAATTGAGAGGAAATTTACCTATTAGAGGTAAGGTTCGTTCTTCTCCTCTAATGAATGGTTCTTTACTGAAATTCTCAAGTATTTGATCATTTACTTATGTTTCTTAATGAGTTTTAATGATATAATTATGGAAAATTAGTTAAATCAATGTTTAATTAATGAGATTATGTGATTTTCGTTTTGGATCTATTTTGTTGAGTTCTTGATTAGTTGTAATCATGATTTTGATGATTAATAATGTTAATAAGTTGGTTTAAACATTAGAATCCCAAAGCTATGTGAATCTCTAATTTTATTGGTTGCTAGTTATGTGTTTTGAGTAGTTGTGGATGTTTAATGAATCCTGGAGGTATAAGGATGATGTTAGGGTGTTTTTGGATGTTAATTGATGTTGTTGAGGTGATAGGATGTGGATGGGCTTTGTTTAGATTATGTTGGTGGTGTTTTCGGTTGTTTTTGGAAGGTGAATAATGGATTTTAGTGAGGCAAAGATGGGGAGTTGTATTGCTGGGATTATGGATGCATAATGATGCATTAATCCTCTGTTGTTATATGGTTAAAAGAGGGAGATTGATCCTACATCGATTGAGGAAGTTTTGGAAGCTTCGGACGCTTGATTTCGCATCAGCGAATGGAGTTTTGCGTAGCCGGTGAGTGAGAACGTGATTTATAGCGTTGAATTGGTTTAAAGGTTATTTTGGGAGTTTAAATTATGCTTGAAACGCTGGTTTAAACTTGGAAGTAAGTATGATGAGATTTCTCACTCGGTCTTGTTTTGGCGAAATTGGTTTTATGCACTTATTTTTTAGTTACATGGTACATACCGTTTAAACATGTTTAAAGTATGATTTATACTGATTTTGATCATATATTGATGATAGATGCATTTGAAAAATGGTTCATGTAAGTATGAGGAATACTTGTTAATGCATGGTGTAATGCATTGAAAATGGTTTTGAATGTTGCTTATAAAAACATTGAGGTACATAGTTATTAATGAATTATATTGGCAAGTGATGTGGTTTAAAATGTTATCGGACATAGTTGGCCGGCCATAGGATTGATAGTGCATTATAAATAAGTTGCCTCGGGTGTTAAGGGGTTTATGTGTACCGAATACTCTACCATGAGTACCCTAACGGTCGAGGCATTATATGGTACCGAAAAATCTCGTTAGTGGATAATGCGTCTAACCGATGATTGGGTTGTGATGGTACCTGGTTGCGATTGTACGATAAATTTCGGTTGAGATGGCATGAAGTGTTGATAGGACACTTGTTGAATCCGTGTATCCGATGTAATATTTTGTAAAGTGGAACTTAGTTGATGATCACTTGAAAGCCAATATAATTGATGATGTATCACGTTGATGGATTGTATTGTTTAATGTTGATTTATACGCGTTTACTCTTTAAGCCTTGCATATTGATAGTTATGCATATGAAAGCTTAAATTGAGGGTAGCAAATGGGAATTTGCTGTTGATCCATGATACATATTGCATATGGTTTATTATGCTGATTTTCAAAAATATTAAGTGTATGATTTTCACGGCATGATGTTTTGGAAGATGATTGAAATTGTTATTTCAATGTGTTGGAAATATGGTTTAAATTGCATTGATGGTGTTTTGTTTTGAGCACTCCTCACTAAGCCTAGTGTGCTTTCGCTCTCTTTGTCCATCAATGCAGAGAATTAAAGGTTGGATGCAGCGACCAAGCGTGGGAAAATCCAAGGACTTGAACAATTTAAAGTAAGGTTTTTGAACTAGACTAGTAGTAATAAAGGCAATGGGGTTCATTGTTGTTTTGGGAGGGTTTTTGCTAAACTCCTTGTTTGTGCATGTTTGTATTGTTGTTTTGAGATTGTAGTTGGCCATATATGTTTGGTTGTTGCTTGAATTTGTAATTCATGCTTTGGATGGATAGATTCTAGGATGCATGCCTCTAGATTCTTGGTTGAAGCATGTTGCGATGATTTAAGCATGTAACCTTGATTTTCTGGTGTGGTATGATTCCTAGTATAGTTTGGTTTACTGTTGAATCATGTTTAAGCATGTTTGAGTTAATGAATGTGTGAAAAACCAACAAATTACGACATTTCAGGTCCAGGCGTATCGGTACACACGTTCTTGTATCGATACGAGTAAGTATATTTTGGGGATGTGTTTCAATACACGAGAACCTGTATCAATACAGCCTAGTGTATTTTGACTAGGCGTATTGATACACAACGTAACCCCCTAAACCCGACCTGGAAGAATTGGGTCAAATATAAGGAGTCAAACTCAAAGTTGGTCCCTCACACGTGTAACCTGATTCAAACTTTAATTTCCAAAGTAGATAATAATAATATCGCATTTACATACTGATAAAATATTCCTGAAAATATTAAATATTTAAAATATGCATGCATGATAAAACGTAATAACCCCAAAAAAACATCCCGAATCTGAAATTATATACAATCTGATAATACATATAATATAAATAAGTTCAAGTCTCATCTAATAATAATAAATAAATGAGCTGGAAAATGAGGTCCTCCAAGTACCGTAGCCTAGACATGAGTATCTGAAAATAGAAACTAAGGGGGAGTCAGCGATAACGCTCAATGTGTCTCTACAGTGCAAACAGAACTAACAGTATCATCATATCAACAGAATCAATCAAATATTATCAGAATACAATTTTCCATCATTAATCAGTTCAAACATATAAACAAGTGTGAATGATAATGCAACACAATATGACATGCACCCTACTACATCACCATCCGAAGAGTAAGGTTCCCCAGAACCACTCTCTACCTCGTCACCATCCGAAGTGGATCCAACCGTAGGCGAAACCACTGATCCGAAGTAGACATCATCCTGAAGGATGCAGCTACTGAACTTCCTCATACAGAATACCACCCATAATGAGATGACATAAAATACGAGTTATGAATCTGAATGCATTGTTTATCAACAGAAATACATAATCATATAATCTGATATACAGTAATCTGAATCTGAATGTATATAAAAATATTTCATAACGTAACAGAATGTTGAACAAGTCAAACATCACAGATCAACAAAATGTTACAATAATATACCATCAGTCCACATCATGTATACATTTCAGAAAATCAACACATTAACATACAGAGCACTGTAAACAGACAGCACAGAAGAGAACACACCTCAAATAGCTAACACTCAACATCGACGATGACGTCTCCTACGCTCAGCTCTATCTCTAGGTCGGTCAGAGTCTGCTCCTATAACAATTAAATACACCATCAAAGATACTACTACTACTATGCCAAGATACCGATAATATAAATATCGAATATATTAGCAATTAAACTCACGAGCGGATCCCGATGTCTGAGTAACAGGAGGTCGTCTAGGTGGAGGAGGAGGAAGGTTCTCAGTATCCGATTCAATGTCTTCTGCAAATACGAACAATTCCAATTAATTTTTCTGATATTCAAATCTTTAAACACAAGCATAAATGAATAAAAGTGGTCAAAACAGTCTTTCAGGTTCGAATTTGGGAAAACATGCAGCGGAAACGGAATCAGGACGTCGAAAAACATAAAATAGCTCTTTTCTGAAAAAAGTCAACGGTCAACGGGTCATCAGTCAATGGGTGACGTCATCACTGATGTCAGCCAACTCGGTTGTGGTGGAGATCCGGTTCGGTTCTGATGCGGTTCATCCCTTTGGACCGGTTCGGTCCGGTTCATTGGTCCCTCAACCCAGCCCATTTTCAGATTTGATTTAACCCAGATCTTGGGCTTCCACCAACCCACTCTCACAACCATTGAACTAACCCAAACCCAACACACACATACACCCCAGCCCACTCATCGGTTTGGGTTCACCCAAATTCGAGACCCAACTCTCCCCTCACCTCAACTCCAAAACGAAACCCTAAGGCAACACCCATGACGGCGTTGGCCGCCGGCCACGCTCCGTTGACCTCCCATTGTCATTTTTCGACCAAAACACACAAAACAGTCCGCATACAAAACCCGACACAACACACAAACTAAACACTCACCTACAAACCCAAATGGACGCAACAACGGTGATGCGATAGAATACCGAACGGTTTTTCGAACCGTTTCCGGCAAAAAACGACAACGGCAAGCAAGCCTGAGACCGGGTTTCGATCACGCGACCACGGGAAGACGATTGTCGGCTTCAGAGCGACGAATGACCGGTGCTTGGCCCTTGACCAGACGGTAAACGGGAAAAAATGGGTTGGGGGAAAACCTTGCTCGCACGAGAGAGATGGAGGAAAGGTGGAGTGAGCGGCGCCAACAATCTCAGAAATGAGAAAAACATGCTTTTAAATCACGCAAAAAGGGTAAATCACAATGCGTGCCCCCCAACTTTCTAGGGTTTATGAAACGACACCTAAATTTTACAACCTTTGTAATTTGGTCACTGAAATTCCGAAAATCCCCCAATTTAATCACTAAAATTCAATTAGGTCATTAACTTAAAATTCCCAATTATTAGAGTTTTAAACTTAGGGATTTCAGTTAAATTAGGGTTTTAAATTAGGGAAAAAATTGGGGTGTTACAACTCTCCCCCTGATAAAAAGAAATTTCAGCCTCAAAATTTTACCTGGAGCAAAAAGATGTGGATACTGAGCTGGGATGACCGTTTTGGGCTCTCACGTAGCCTCATCATGACTACGACCACGCCACAGAACTTTGGTCATCTTAATGGTCTTCCTTCTGAGAACCTTTTTATCCTGAGCAAGAATCTCATTAGGATCCTCCTCAAAACGCAAATCAGGACGGACCTCAATATCCTCAACAAGCATAACATGTGACGGATCAGGGTGATAACGTCTCAACACTGAAATATGAAAAACATCGTAGATACGCTGAAGCTCTGGTGGTAGCTCTAACTGATAGGTAACTGGTCCGACTCGACGAATAATCCGATAAGGGCCAATGTAACGAGGACTCAGCTTGCCCTTCCGACCAAACCGAAGTACCTTCCTCCAAGGAGATACTTTCAAGAAAACCTTATCACCAACCTCAAACTCAAAATCACGACGTCTCAAATCGGCATAAAACTTCTGTCTATCAAAAGAAGCCTTAAGCCGATCTCGAATCAATCTGACAGTCTGCTCAGCCTCGTGCACAATCTTCGATCCCAACAATCTGTGTTCATTCAACTCAGTCCAACCAATAGGTGAACGACACATACGCCCATACAGAGCCTCATACGGTGCCATCTTGATACTGGCCTGATAACTATTATTATAAGCAAATTCTGCAAGCGGCAAGAAATCCTCCCAACTGCCTCTGAAATCAAGAATACAACCCCTCAACATATCCCCAAGAATCTAGATCACACACTCAGACTGACCATCTGTCTACGGATGATAAGATGTATTGAAGTTCAACCGAGTACCCAAAGTAGAGTGAAGAGGCCCCCAGAATTTTGCAGTGAACCTCAGATCTCTATCAGAAATAATAGATAATGGTACCCCGTGAAGTCGAACTATCTCAGAAATATGAAGCCGAGCTAACTTACTAAAAGAATAGTCAACTCGAACATGAATGAAATGCGCGGACTTCGTCAGACGATCAACAATATCCCAGATGGAATCCTTCTTCGACGGAGTCAAAGGAAGTCCACTAACAAAGTCCATAGTCACGCACTCCCACTTCCACTGAGGAATCTCGATATGCTGTAATAACCCAGACGGACGCTGATGCTCTACTTTGACTTTCTGACAAGTCAAACACCTCGACACAAATCCGACAACGTCCCGCTTAAGACCCTTCCACCAGTACCTTTCACGAAGATTCTTATACATCTTGTCACCACCAGGATGCATAGAATAAGGACTGTCATGGGCCTCACGGAGAATAACCTGTTTTAACCCAGATTTCCTCGCAATACAATACCGGCCACGGAAACACAATACCCTATCCTGGTCAATAGAGTAATCCCGAGATGTACCCTCATGCACCTCTCTAATATGATGCATCAAAAACGGATCACTAGGCTGCTCAGCTCGAATATCAGAAATCAATGTAGGAATAACCCGAAGTTCTGCCAACAGACTGCCATCGTCGTACAAACTCATCCGAGCAAACAAAGCTCTCAGATCTAAAATGGCGTTACAACTCAATGCATCAGCGACGACATTAGCTTTACCCGGATGATACTCAATCTCACAATCATAATCCTTGAGAAGCTCTAACCAGTGACGCTGTCTTAGATTAAGCTCTTTTTGAGTGAGGAGGTATTTCAGACTCTTATGGTCTGTATAAATATAACACTTCTCTCCGTAGAGATAGTTTCTCTAGATCTTAAGTGCAAAAATAACAATAGCAAGCTCTAGATCATGGGTAGGATAGTTACACTCATGTGGTTTCAACTGTCGCGACGCATAAGCCACTACCTTTCCGTCCTGCATCAGAACACACCCCAATCCAGTGTACGAAGCATCACTGTAAACTGTATAAGCCTTACCATGCTCAGGCTGAATTAAAACTGGTGCTTCAGTCAACACGGAAATAAGCTTCTCAAAACTAGACTGCTGAGCCTCAGTCCAAACGAAGGGAATATCCTTCCTCAGAAGCTTAGTCAACGGAGCTGCAATAGAAGAGAAACGCTCAACGAATCTCCGATAATAACTAGCTAAACCCAAGAAGCTTCGAACCTCAAGAACATTCTTGGGCTGCTTCCAACTCATAATAGCCTCAACCTTCATCGGATCAACCTGAATACCCTGAGCAGAAACTATATGTCCCAGAAACATAACCTCAGAAAGCCAGAACTCACACTTACTGAATTTTGCATACAGCTGCTTCTCTCTCAGAATTTGTAACACAATCCGAAGATGTTCCTCATGCTCAGCTTCAAATCTAGAATATACCAGTATATCATCAATAAATACCACAACAAACTGGTCAAGATAGGGTTGAAACACCCTATTCATCATATCCATAAAAGCGGCATGGGCGTTAGTCAACCCAAAAGGCATCACAAGGAACTCATAATGGCCATATCGTGTCCGGAAAGCTATTTTGAACACATCAGAATCCTTAACCTTGAGTTGGTAATAACCAGATCTCAGGTCTATCTTAGAGAATACCGTAGCTCCCTGGAACTGGTCAAACAGATAATCAATACTAGGAAGAGGATATTTGTTCTTGATCGTCAGCTTGTTCAGCTTCCGATAATCTATACAGAGTCGAAGTGTCCCATCCTTCTTCTTAACAAACAAAACAGGAGCTCCCCAAGGAGAAACAATGGGTCGAATGAAACCTCGATCCAACAGTTCTTACAACTGAATCTTCAACTCTTTAAGTTCTTTCGGTGCCATCCGATATGGTGCCACAGACACAGGAGCTGTACCCGGATAAACCTCAATGCCAAACTCAACCTCATCCCGTTTCGGCAGTACCCCAGATAATTCTTTCGGAAAAACATCTAGAAAGTCTTTCACAACTCGAATCTTATGTAATATGGAATCAGACTATCTCGGATCAAGGATATAAGCAAGGTAAGCAATAGACCTTTTCCTGATCATTTTCTCAGCTTTGAGGGTTGAGACGATATTACATAGGAACCCTCTGCGTTCCCCAATCAGGATCACCTCACGATCATCAGGAGTTCTCAATCTAGCCCTCTTCTTTTTACAGTCTAAAGTAACACGGTGTGCAGACAACCAATCCATACCTAGAATGAGATCGAACTCCCAAAAAGGTAACTCCATCAAATCAGCTAGAAAAGATCTCCCCTTGAATCTTAAGAGGACAATTTCTGCATACTTTAGTAACCTCCACTGGATTACCCACCAGACTGTGTACAGTAACAACACTAACAGTATCCTCGACAGAAATCTCAAGACTCTCAGACACAGAACTCGCAACATATGAATGAGTCGAGCCATTATCTAGCATAGCAAAATATGAAATAGAATGGATAGAGAATGTACCGGCAATAACATCTGGCTCATCACGATCCTCGTGTCTCCTAGTAGAATAAATTAACCTCGGCTGTCTGGCCCCTGATCCTGCTGATCCTCTACTCAAAGCCGGTCTACCTCTACTAGCAGAGCCTGAAGTAACGGATCTGACCTGACCTCTTCCCCTCGTGGGAGTCTGTACTGATGCCTGAGACTGAGTAGTAGTAAAAGCTGAGGGAGGTGGAACCGGACAATCTCTGAAATGATGCTCGAATGAACCACATCTGAAACAAGCTCCAGTCTGCCTCCTACACTCGCCCGAATGCCACTTCTTGCAAAAAGGACACTATGGCACCCCTCGAGTACTAGTCGAACCACCAACACTAACAGTCGGAACAGAAGGAGTCACTGGTCTAGCTCTCGAATAACTCTGATAGTATGACTAATCTCTGGCTCTCTTTCTAGACTGATTTCCCTGACTATGTTGAACTGGCATTGACACTGGTCTCTTCCCTCTATCAAATCCATGCAACTAAAGCTGTCTCAACTCTGCCTTATTACGCTCAGCTGTCCTAGCTCGTAGAGTAATGTCTTTGTATTCATGGTCCATATATAAAGCAACACCAGCCTTTATCGTAGGACGCAATCCCTTCAAAAACCAATCACACTTGTCTTTTTCTGTGGTCACTAACCCTGGGACGTACTGCATCAATCTCATAAACTCGATCTCGTAATCGTTAACAGTCATATCATTCTGTTTCAGATTCATAAAATTATCTATGCACTTAGCAATATACTCAGCTCCGACATAATAATCACGGAAAGCCTATCTGAAATGATCCCAAGTAACCCTACTAGCTGGAGTAACAAGCTCCCCAGCCTCCCACCAATTCCGGGCTTCACCCTGCAGCAGTGAAACGACAGCCCTGAGTTTCCGGTCGGTAGGATAATCCATCTCAACAAATAATCGCTAAAGCTTCTTCAGCCAGTACTCTGCATCTGCTGGGTCTGTACCCGTCTTTCCATAGAACATAGTCATTTCGGCAGCTAGAAACTCTGTGGATATGGGTCTCCGAACACCCTCAGACTGACGAAAGTATCTCAACAACTCTCTCTGAACAGTAACATCATCCGTGCCTACTGTCTCGCTATCCTCTAAATCACGATGACCACAACTCTGAGCAGGCTGAACATGTAGCTCTCCTCCACCGGTCTGCTGAGCTCCAGTTTGCTGAGCTCCTGTCTGTTGAGCTTCTGTCTGCTCCACATGTTGTTCCTCCACATTCGCACCCTGGACCTCATCCTGATTTTGTACCGAACCCTCAAGAGGTGGAACGTCATTATTTGCAGTCGCGGTACGACCTCGACCTCGGCCACGGCCTCGGCCACGACCTCGATCGGCCACTACTTTAGAACTTCTCCGAGGTGGCATAGTAGTATATCTACAAAAGACAGACTCCTAAGATTAGATTCGGTACTTGGAGACCTTATTCAGAATATGTATAAATATATTCAGAATAGATCATAAGTTTATCTGAAATTCCCGTTTTACCCCGAAAACATTTGAGAATGCATGCAAAAATTTATTTTCGATTCCAAATTGAATTAAATCACTCAGGCCGAGTGTTGAACCTGGCTCTGATACCACTAAATGTAACCCCCTAAATCGGACCCGAAAGAATTGGGTCGAATATAAGGAGTCAAACTCAAAGTTGGTCCCTCAAACGAGTAACCTGATTCAAACTTTAATTTCCAAAGTAGATAATAATAATATCGCATTTACATACTGATAAAATATTCCTGAAAATATTAAATATTCAAAATATGCATGCATGATAAAACGTAATAACCCCAAACAAACATCCCGAATCTGAAATTATATACAATCTGATAATACATATAATATAAATAAGTCCAAGTCTCATACTGATAATAATAAATAAATAAGCTGGAAAATGAGGTCCTCCAAGTACCGTAGCCTAGACCTGAGTATCTGAAAATAGAAATTAAAGGGGGAGTCAGGGATAACGCTCAGTGTGTCTCTACAGTGCAAACAGAACTAACAGTATCATCATATCAACATAATTAATCAGATATTGTCAGAATACAATTTTCCATCATTAATCAGTTCAAACATATAAACAAGTGTGAATGATAATGCAACACAATATGACATGCACCCTATTACATCACCATCCGAAGAGTAAGGTTCCCCAGAACCACTCTATACCTCATCACCATCCGAAGTGGAATCCAGTCCGTAGGCGAAACCACTGATCCGAAGTAGACATCATCTCGAAGGATGCAGCTACTGAACTTCCCCATACAGAATCCCACCCATAATAAGATGGCATAAAATTCGAGTTCTGAATCTAAATGCATTGTCTATCAACAAAAATGCGTAATCATATAATCTGATATACGGTAATCCGAATCTGAATGTATATACAAATATTTCATAACGTAACAGAATGTTGAACAAGTCAAACATCACAGATCAACAAAATATTACAATAATATACCATCAGTCCACATCATGTATACATTTCAGCAAATCAACACATTTACATACAGAGCACTGTAAACAGACAGCACATAAGAGAACACACCTCAAATAGCTAACACTCAACATCGACGATGATGTCTCCTACGCTCAGCTCTATCTCTAGGTCGGTTAGAGTCAGCTCCTATAACAATTAAATACACCATCAAAGATACTACTGTTACTATGCCAAGATACCGATAATATAAATATCGAATATATTAACAATTAAACTCACGAGCGGATCCCGATGTCTGAGTAACAGGAGGTCGTCTAGGTGGAGGAGTAGCAAGGTTCTCAGTATTCGAGTCAATGTCGTCTAGAAATATGAACAATTCCCATTAACTTTTCTGATATTCAAATCTTTAAACACAAGCATAAACGAATAAAAGTGGTCGAAACAGTCTTTCATGTTCGAATTTGGGAAAACATGCAGCGGAAACGGAATCAGGATGTCAAAAAACATAAAATTGCTCTTTTCTAAAAAAGTCAACGGTTAACGGTCAACGAGTCAACGATCAACGGGTCAACGGTCAACGGTCAACGGGTCAATGGGTCATCAGTCAATGGGTGACATCATCGCTGACGTCAGCCAACTTGGTTCCGGTGGAGATCAGGTTCGGTTCTGATGCGGTTCATCCCTTTGGACCGGTTCGGTCCGGTTCATCAAAGAGAGAGTTTCTCCGAAAACTTACTCTTGAGCTTAGTTAAGTTGCTTAGACTTAAACTAAGCTCCCAAAACCTTCAAACATTGGTTTCAAAGCTGAAAACCCAACTTCACTCACCAATTTCGTTTCGCAAGCTTGTCGAAACGCCGTTCAAGCCTCCGGATCAACACCACAAGGATCCGAAGATGTCTCCCATGTTTTTAACACATCAAAGCAGAGGATTAATGCATCATCATGCATTAGAATCTTCATCCATTACACCTAAACTCGCTGCTCTCACCAAATCTAACATTTCGGCTACCAAACACAACCGAAATCACATCCAAACTCATCCACAACATTACCCAGCCAAGATCCATCACTTCTAAACATTCTTAAACATCAATTAACATCCAAAAAGATCCTAAACTCGTCCTTATAGCCCCAGCTATAACTGAACACCAAAATCACCCCAAAAACCACCATTTTCACAAGTAAAAACTTAGGAAAATCAACCTATTCGGGATTGCATTAATTAAACCTCAATTACACATCATTAAACATCCAAAATACATTAAAAAGCCAACTCAAAACAGAGCCCAAACAATCACCACGAATTTCTTTAAGATTTAATCCAAATCTTGAGTTTTAAGCCAAAATCAAGAACACAACACTAAAACCTTTAATAAAACTTAATTTAAGGATTGAGAACTTGGGAATTTCAGTAAAGAACTGAGTATTTAGAGGAGAAGAACGTTCATACCTCTAAATGTAGGTTTCTTCTTGATTAGAGCCAAAATCCTTGAAAATTCAATAAGCAAATGAAGAGGATTTGATGTAGAAAGGATTAAAAATCATTTGAGGATTGAAATCTCATCATTTGGTGTGAAAATCAAAAGAAAAGTTGCTGTGGAAATGTGTTTGGCTGAGGGAATTTTGAGAGAAAATGAGATGAGAAAGTTTTAGCAAAAGTTAGTTATGAAAACTAAAATATGATTTCCCTCTTTTCTTTTAATTAATTAAACATTAAATGAGTCTTTAAAATTAAGAAAAAAATTTGGAGAAATCCTTCCTTGGGTAAATTAGCTCCTTAAAGATTCAAAGTTTCAATCCTTACAAAACAGTCACCATTGAACTTTTCAAAAATTACATTTTAGTCACCATTTCGAAATGTCACACTTCCAAACCTTATTTTGTAAAATTGATTCCTCCGCTCCCTTATATATATTAAAAGAGGATTTTTAGATATTTTTCCATATTTTTAATGCATCCCGAACTAGGCTTTCCCTAAAACCACCTTTTATATTCGAACCGAAAATCAGACCGGTCCGGTTCAGACCCAAAACTTCCATGCCCAAAATTGGGGTGTTACAACTCTCCCCCCTTAAGAAATTTCGTCCTTGAAATTTACCTGGAGGAAAAAGGTATGGAAACTGCTTCTGCATGTCATCCCTCCTTTCCCACGTGGCTTCCTCAACACCATGATGCCTCCACAACACCTTTACGAACTCAATGGTCTTGCCCCGAAGTACTTTACTGTCCGAATCCAGAATTTCCACCGGCTCCTCATCATAGGTTAAGTTTGGATTCAATTCCACTTCCTCCACAGGCATAACATGCGAAGGATCCGATCTATACCTCCGAAGCATAGAGACATGAAACACATCATGAATCTTTTCCAACTCTTGCGGCAACCTTAACTTGTACGCAACAGGACCCACACGCTCAATCACCTCGTATGGTCCAATGTACCTAGGGCTCAACTTACCCTTTCGGCCAAACCTCATCACCTTTTTCCAAGGCGAAACTTTCAAAAACACACGGTCACCTACCGCATACTCAATCTCCTTACACTTCAAATCCGCGTAAGACTTCTGTCGATCAGAAGCTACCTTCAACCGCTCACAAATGAGCTTCACCTTCTCAGTGGTTCCTTTCAACAAAGCCGGAATCGAAACTAATTTCTGACCTGTTTCAGCTCAACATAGAGGAGTTCTACACTTCCTCCCATACAAGGCTTCATAAGGTGCCATTTGAATACTTGCCTGATAGCTATTGTTATAAGCAAACTCCACCAACGACAAATGCTTCTCCCAAGAACCCTGAAACTCAATCACACAGCACCTCAACATATCCTCCAGCACTTGGATAACATGCTCAGACTGTCCATCCGATTGTGGATGATAAGAAGTACTGAAATTCAGCCGTGTACCCAAAGCATGATGTAAACACTCCCAGAAACGCGACGTAAACCTCGGATCTCTATTCGACACGATCGACTTTGGCATACCATGCAGCCGCACAATCTCAGCAATGTACAACTCTGCAAGTTTGTCCAAGGTAAACGTAGTATGCACAGGCAAGAAATGCGCACACTTCGTCAGACGATCCACAATCACCCACACCGAATTCTTCTTCGTTGGCGACAAAGGTAAACCAGATACAAAGTCCATGGTAATCCTTTCCCACTTCCACTCAGGAATCCTCAACGGTTGCAACAACCTAGAAGGAAACTGATGCTCAGCCTTAACTCGCTGAAATACCATGCACTTGCTCACATACTCAGCAACATCTTTCTTTAAACCCACCCAGCAGTACTCATCTCGAAGATCACGATACATCTTAGTACTACCAGGGTGCATAGCAAAAAGACTACTATGAGCTTCAGTTAGAATAACACGCCTCAACTCAGCATCATTAGGCACTACTATCTGACTCCCAAAACATAAAACTCCATCATCATTAAAACAGAAATCCGATGGTCTATCCTCAGCAATATCCTGAACATGTGGCATCAAGGAATCATCCAACAACTACTTATCCTTTATCAACTGAACCAAGGATTGTTTCACTTGCAATTCAGTCACAAGACCGCCATCTCGCGAAATACTCAAGCTGGCAAACATAGCCCTTAACTCCACTGCTACCTTCCTACTCAAGGCATCCGCTACAACATTAATCTTTCTCGGATGGTACTCGATCGTCAGATCATAATCTTTAAGCAACTCCACCCAGCGTCGTTGCCTAAGATTCAACTCTTTCTGAGACATCAAATACTTCAAACTCTTGTGATCCGTGTATACAATACACTTCTCACCATACAGGTAATGTCTCCAAATTTTCAAAGCAAAACCCACCGCAGCCAATTCAATGTCATGCGTAGGATAATTGCGCTCATGCACCTTCAATTGTCGCGATGCATAAGCCACCACCTTACCCTCTTGCATCAACACACACCCCAAACCAACGTAGGATGCGTCACTATACACCACAAAATCTTTCCCTGGCTCAAGCTGAACCAAGTTAGGAGCTTGCATCAAAGCTGTCTTCAGCTTCTTAAAAGCCTGATGTCTCGCTTCTGTCCATTCAAACTTAACATCCTTCTGCAACAACTTCGTCAAAGGTGCAGCAATCTTTGAAAATCCATCCAAGAACCTCCGGTAGTATCCCGCAAAACCAAGGAAACTACGGACCTCATTAACAGACTTAGGAGGCTTCCAACTCATCACCGTTTCAATCTTCTGAGGATCAACACGAATCCCCTCAGCAGAAACCACATGACCAAGGAACACAACCTCCCTGAGCCAGAACTCACACTTGCTTAGCTTAGCATAAAGCTGATTCTCCAACAGAGCCTGCAACACAGTCCGCAAATGCTCCTCATGCTCCTCCTCAGTACGAGAGTACACGAGGATATCATCAATGAACACCACCACAAACTTGTCCAAGTACTCGTGGAACACTCTATTCATCATGTCCATGAAAGCTGCAAGAGCATTCATCAAACCAAACGGCATCACAAGGAACTCATAATGCCCATATCTCGTTCTGAAGGCTGTCTTTGGCACATCCACATCCTTCAGCTTCAACTGGTAATACCCTGACCTTAAGTCAATTTTAGAGAACACAGCCGCTCCCCGAAATTGATCAAAAAGATCATCAATCCTCGGCAATGGATACTGATTCTTGATAGTCAACTTGTTCAGCTGACGGTAATCAATGCACATTCTCATAGTGCCATCCTTTTTCTTCACAAACAAGACCGGTGCACCCCAAGGTGACACACTCGGCCGAATGAAACCACGATCAAGCAACTCCTGAAGTTGCGTCTTCAGCTCCTTCAACTCTTTAGGTGCCATTCGATAAGGAGTAATGGACACTGGAGTTTTGTTTTCATACAGCTCAATCCCAAACTCCACTTCGCGATTAGGAGGCAATCCAGGTAACTCCTCTGGAAACACACCAGGAAACTCTTGCACAGTCCTGATATCTTGCACTCACAACTCCTTAGAACTAGGATTCATTACAAAGGCTAGGTAGGCTTCACAACCCTGCCTCAGCATTCGGCTCGCTTCCAATGTAGACACCACATTAGCAAGAAACTTCACATTCTCACCCACCACCACTACCTCATAATCATCCGTAAGCTTCAACGAAACTCGCTTGTTCTCAAAATCCACCACAGGTCGATGTTCAACAAGCCAATCCATACCAAGGATTACATCAAAACCATAGAAAGGCAATTCCATGAGATCAACATGAAAAACATGGTTTTGCACAACCAAAGGACATCTTCTATATAACCTTTGTGTCACTACGGTCTCACCAAAGGAACTAGTTACACGCATACCAACATCCAAAGACTCAACAGGCAAACCAAGCAATTGAGCATGTTCACGCAATATGTATGAGTGGGTGGATCCAGAATCAATCAAGGAAAGTAATGACAAGGATTGCAAAGTGAAGGTACCTGCGATCACATCCGTGTCATTTCTCCCCTCCCGTTGAGCATACACTCGAGCCTGGCCTCCACCCTCAGGTTGGACAGCCACCACATGCGCCACATTCCTACCACCATCCTCTCTACGCTGGAAGTTACCACGGCCGCGCCCACGACCTCTCTGTGGTACAACAACTCCAGGAGCACGTCCCTAAGCACCACCGGCCAACAAAGGACACTCCCTCCTCATGTGGTCTGTCGAACCACAATTCCAGCACAAATTACCAGCTACAACAACATGAGCCTGAACCTCCCTTGCCGCTCGAGGACAATCACGCCTCAAATGGCCACGAGATCCACACGCCCAGCATCTGTTCTGATCAGCTCTCGCCCTGTCTCGCTGAACAGACGCACCATGCCCTACACCACCACGCCTAGCAGAAGACTGATACCTCCGATCATGTCCTCTCTTGTTCCGTCCACCACCGGAACTATACTCAGCAGCTAGCTTGCCCGAGCTAGAACCAGCACTCCTGGAAGACAAACCCAGGTTCTGCTCAATATCCTTCGCCCTACCAACCAGCACATCAAAATCAGTGTACTCAGCTGCAAGCATATAGGTCTTTACATCCGTCACCAAACCATAACGGAAATGTTCACACCTCTCCCGCTCATTAAGGATAAGCTCAGGTGCATACTGACTGAGACAGACAAACTGAATCTCGTACTCAGCTACTGTCATACTTCCTTGTGTCAGAGACATGAATTCTCATTTCTTTTCATCCAGGTATCACACACCTAGATACCTACGCTTGAACACGTTCAGAAAGAACGTCCAAGTCACATCAGCATCCTCCATTCCGAAGACAGTGGTCGTCCACCAGGTATACGCATCATCATGCAACATCGATACCACACATCCTAGCTTCTGCACATCATTGAAGTTCATTTGTCCCAATATTCTCTTGGTACTTTCCAACCAAGATTCGGAACCCTCAGCAGACAAACCTCTGAACCCAGTCCCTCCCAGACTACGCAAACGCTCCAAAGGTAGTCTAGCATTAGCATCTCCCTGATGCCCAGCTCCATGATCTCCAGCTACTGCCGCCAGAAAGGCTCCGGCAATGGCCTATATCAACACTGTCATGTCAGGAGCAGCTTGCCCCTGCCTAGCTTCAGGTCCAACGACCCCAGCACCAGCATCAACACCAACTCCATCACCTCCAGCACCACCACCGTCGAGCGGTCCACCACCAGGAGGAGGAGGTAAATCCACAACATTTTCAGCATTGTTCTCGTTCTCGTTCTGAGCCATAGCTCGCGTATTAATTCTCGTCTCTCTACGAGGTTACATTCACTAAACAATGCACTAACACAAATGCAATACACATAATCAGGCCTAGCAAGGTAAGAAATCCAAGTACTCAAGCTCATTTCCAAACAAAAACAAATCATTTCATTAGTTTTGATATGGCAATGGGTCCCTCTAACATGCTTCACCACAGCATACATCACAATTGTAACTTACTTTACGATCCTCACATCACACTTTCATTCAAAAAGGCATATCATGCAATCATACATACATCACCCACATAACCATCCCCATTTACTCGAGAACTCAGCTCTGATACCACCAAATGTAACCCCCTTAGCCCAGCCTAGACGGTTGACCCGAACTACGAAGATTACACGGGGAAAACCAAAGTCAACCCGAAAGTCAACCTTGATTAACGACCCTTTTTTCTTTTTAAACTTGTCAAAATGCACATTAACCCTAGGCGTACTCTTGAGAAAAGCATACTTGAAAATCACAGCGATCGGAAAGCGTTAAGGGACTCAATTGCATAGTATAAAAAAATTAGGGACCAAATTGTAAATTCTGGAAAGATGAGGGACTTAACTGATTTTTAAATTACCATTATCAAATTAATCACATTACATGCTTCCCTGTCAAATTTCACTTCAAACGGACATCTCAAACTCAAGCAATTGCATACACAAAACTCAGGACTAAAACGTAAAGCTTGCAAACCTTAAAACATACAAATCAGTGGCCAACGGTCTAGTGTTTCGGAATAGGGGTTGACCGTTCCAAAATGCGGGTTCGTTTTGAGACTAGTTTCGAAACAGGGCTTGACAGTGGCCTATTCGTTTCGGAACGGCCTATACCCGTTTCGAAACACGAAGGCCATTACAGGCCCCGTGTCGAAACGCGGGTGCCCGTTCCGATACGGATTGCCCAGAATGAGCAGTTTTTGCTGGTTTAACATACGATTTACCACTCAAACACATCCCTATGACTACCTAATCATGCCAACACGTCATCATACATAAAAGGTACACATTTGCATCACCAAAACTCATTCATGGCCTCAATTAGGAAAACCACAAATCTATAGGTAGGGGTGTTCAAAAAAATCCGATCCGATAGATCCGATCCGATTATCCGTTGATCCGATCCGAATTTTTGGATATCCGATCCGTTTTTTATTTTTCGTTTAATTCGGATCGGATATCCGAAAATTTCGGATCGGATACGGATAGTAGTTTTACATTCGGATCGGATATCCGATTATCCGATATCCGAAAAATCAAATTTTTTATAGGTATAAATCTTGTTATATTCGATATTTTTACTTGTTATATATGAAAAATTGAAATTTCCATGGATACACATATTGTTATATTCAATAATTTATTGATTTTTATATTCGAAAACCTAAATTTTTCATGGATAAAACCATTAAATTAAAAAGTAATCAAATAAATTCATAAGTTTCGGATATTCGGATATCCGGGTATCCGATCCGAAAATTCGGATATCCGGATTTTTGGATATCTGATTTTTTCGGATCGGATACGGATCGCTATTTAGGTGATCCGAATTTTTCGGATATCCGAATTTTCGGATCGGATCGGATCCGATATCCGAAATTGAACACCCCTATCTATAGGCATGCATCCTAATATTGGAAACCAACCAAATATCATATCATCAAAGCAAACACCAAATGGCCATTTACATGTCCAAAACATCATAGGCATCATGCCAAACTTAGGGAGTCCAAAACATCTCCCAACAACACAACCTAGGTTCCCATTGCCAAATACCAAAAGCTAATAATGTTGTAAAAATAGTCACCATACATGAGCTTAGCCTTCCCTTGGATTCTTAGCCTCCTTGCTGCCCTTGAAGCACTTCAATTCTCTGCATTATTGGTTCAAGAAAGAGAGCGTAAGCACAATTGCTTAGTGAGGCATGCTCTAAAGAAACAACACAATAATGCATTTTATAAAACACCTTTCACAAGGACTTTTCAACACATAACATCAATTCTCATGCAACAATGCATATACAACAAGCATCTCATGCTTAAATAACATCAACATGTCATATTGGCTTCCAAGTGATAACCATAACCATTTTCAACATAAAACACAATCGGATACGCAGATTACAAGCGTTGTCCCATACGCTTCATACACACTACCAAACACACAAGGTGGAGTTTACCGGTACAATCACAACCCCTCAACACCCGTGATGGAGTTTAACGGTACAATCACAACCCCTCCACATCACTCATTGGTAGTTGTATAACATCACTAACGAGAACACGGGACACAACACAAGGCTTACACATGGGAGCTACCTCAACCATTGTAACCGCCTTAACCAAGCTCACACATGGAAGCGACCCTCCACCATTGTGACGCTTAACCATCTCGTTAGTGTACTTGGATGGAGTTTACGGTACAATTACAACCCCTCAACATCCAAGGCGACTTAATTCACGGTGCACCCAATCCTATAGCCGGCTAACTATATCCGATTCAAGTACTTTAAAACCAACACATCACTTGCCAATATACATATTTAATCATCAACAATTCACTGTTTTAAAGCATTTAATCAAGCCATTTAACAACATGCATCACTATGCATCAAATCCACATTTTCAACATATTAAACCAAGGATCTCTTACCTTGAGCATCCTTCCATATATGGCTTACATAACCAGCATTAACCATGCCAAAACATGCTTTCAAAACAGAATTTAAACATGCAAATTAAACACATTGCATCCAACCATCTCATGGTTCATCAAAGAGAGAGTTTCTCCGAAAACTTACTCTTGAGCTTAGTTAAGTTGCTTAGACTGAAACTAAGCTCCCAAAACCTTCAAACATTGGTTTCAAAGCTGAAAACCTAACTTCACTCACCAATTCCGTTTCGCAAGCTTGCCGAAACGCCGTTCAAGCCTCCGGATCAACACCACAAGGATCCGAAGATGTCTCCCCTGTTTTTAACACATCAAAGAAGAGGATTAATGCATCATCATGCATTAGAATCTTCATCCATTACACCTAAACTCGCTGTTCTCACCAAATATAACATTTCGGCTACCAAACACAACTGAAATCACATCCAAACTCATCCACAACATTACTCAGCCAAGATCCATCACTTCTAAACATTCTTAAACATCAATTAACATCCAAAAAGATCTTAAACTCGTCCTTATAGCCACAACTATAACAGAACACCAAAATCACCCTAAAAACCACCATTTTCACAAGTAAAAACTTAGGAAAATCAACCTATTCGGGATTGCATTGATTAAACCTCAATTACACATCATTAAACATCCAAAATACATTAAAAAGCCAACTCAAAACAGAGCCCAAACAATCACCACGAATTTCTTTAAGATTTAATCCAAATCTTGAGTTTTAAGCCAAAATCAAGAACACAACACTAAAACCTTTAATAAAACTTAATTTAAGGATTGAGAACTTGGGAATTTCAGTAAAGAACTGAGTATTTAGAGGAGAAGAACGTTCATACCTCTAAATGTAGATTTCTCCTTGATTAGAGCCAAAATCCTTGAAAATTCAATAAGCAAATGAAGAGGATTTGATGTAGAAAGGATTAGAAATCATTTGAGGATTGAAATCTCATCATTTGGTGTGAAAATCAAAAAGAAAAGTTGCTGTGGAAATGTGTTTGGCTGAGGGAATTTTGAGAGAAAATGAGATGAGAAAGTTTTAGCAAAAGTTAGTTATGAAAACTAAAATATGATTTCCCTCTTTTCTTTTAATTAAGTAAATATTAAATGAGTCTTTAAAATTAAGAAAAAAAATCTGGAGAAATCCTTCCTTGGGTAAATTAGCTCCTTAAAGATTCAAAGTTTCAATCCTTACAAAACAGTCACCACTAAACTTTTCAAAAATTACATTTTAGTCACCATTTCGAAATGTCACACTTCTAAACCTTATTTTGTAAAATTGATTTCACCACTCCCTTATATATATTAAAAGATGATTTTTTAGATATTTTCCATATTTTTAATGCATCCCGAACTAGGCTTTCCCTAAAACCACCTTTTATATTCGAACCGAAAATCAGACCGGTCCGGTTCAGACCCAAAACTTCCAAGCCCAAAATTGGGGTGTTACAGAGACCCAACTCTCCCCTCACCTCAACTCCAAAACGAAACCCTAAGGTAACACCCATGACGGCGTCGGCCGCCGGCGACGCTCCATTGACCTCCCATGGTCATTTTCCGACCAAAACACACAAAACAGCCCGCATACAACACCCGACACAACGCGCAAACTAAACGCTCACCTACAAACCCAAACGGACGCAACAACGGTGACGCGATAGAATACGGAACGGTTTTTCGAACCGTTTCCGGCAAAAAATGACGACGGCAAGCAAACCCGAGACTGGGTTTCGATCACGCGGCCACGGGAAGACCGTTGCCGGTTTCGGAACGACGAATGGCCGGCGCTTGGCCCTTGACCGGACGGTAAACGGGAAAAAAATGGGTTGGGGAAAACCTTGTTCGCACGAGAGAGATGGAGGAAAGATGGAATGAGCGACCAACAATCTCAAAAATGAGAAAAACAAGCTTTTAAATCACACAAAAAGGGTAAATCACAATGCGTTCCACCCAACTTTCTAAGGTTTATGAAACGGCACCTAAATTTTACAACCCTTGTAATTTGGTCACTGAAATTCCGAAAGTCCCCCAATTTAATCACTAAAATTCAATTAGGTCATTAACTTAAAATTCCCAATTATTAGGGTTTTAAACTTAGGGATTTCAGTTAAATTAGGGTTTAAATTAGGGGGAAAATAGGGGTGTTACACACAAGGGAATTTATCGGTACGATTTTGAGCTACTAGAATCTGAAAATTGGAGACGAGAAAAAGGTACTGATACACCTACTCATGTATCGATACAAGCATTAGTTATTTCAGTTAAAGTGACTCTTGAAGTTTCTGATTCTTACGTATTAGTTCTTGATCTTTGCGAATGCAATTGTATGAGTTTGGATGATCGTTTTGAGTTGAAATTTGGTATGAAAGCATGAAACCTGACTAATTGAGTTTTGGTAATTTTAAATCTAATTAAGTCCTTGTAATTTTCCAGATTTTTGATTTGGTCTCTAAGTATTAACGTCTGCAATTAAATGTCTTATCAGTGTCCGAATTGAACTGCTGCCAGCATGTTCACCATAGGTTAATAATTTTCATCTAGACAATATAAAAGAAAAAATTGACATAATTCGAGTAATCTTTTTATGGGTTTGTTTCGGCAAACCCAATGTAGCTCGCTCGGTTCGGTCTGGCGGCAAGGCCGGGTCGAGAGAGTTACAGTCGATTTTTAATTAACTAACAATTTTAGGGACTAAACTAAACAAAAATAAAACTATATAAAAATTGGACTAGATTATAAAAATTCGAAACAAATAGGGGTTAGATTCGGATTAAATAAAACTTTAGGGACTAAACAAAAATAAAACTATATTAAAATTATTGAACTGTATTATAAAAATTAGAAACAAATAAGGGTTATTTTCTGATCAAATAAAAATTTGAATGACTAAACTAAACAAAAAAAACATTTTTTCTATTGCAAAAAGGCGTCGTTTTGAGCGATATGGATATCAAATTAGCCTCACCAAAGCGACGTCATTTTAGTTCGACATCCACATCAACTAGAAGTACTACATTAGGGTCACCCAAAATCTGACCCATCAAATTTTCCATTTAAAACCTTATGTTTAGCCATCATCAAAATATCAAGATATTCATAAATCCATTTAAATAAGCAAGCGTCATTCTGTAAAGTCAGCATATTTGTCAATATGATGACACTGCTATCGCGATTGCACTGCCATGTATGTTTGTCACATCATTTCAAGCCATTTATCGTCTGTTAACTAACAGTTTTCATCCACATAAGGGTCATTTTGACTCAAAATAAAATGTTAAATTACTTCAAAAAATATGAACTAAAATGATTATCCAGTCAAACATTATGACCAATTAGTAGATATCTGCCACACGTTCACATTTAATAATTCTCCACAAAAGTGTCTTCCGTCATGCATTCATATTTTAGCCCCATGTTTGGCGGATAAAAATTTTATGCCCCTTTTCGGTGTTCCTTTCTATGTCCCAACACAAAAAAAATAGAAATAAAATTTTAAGCTCTAACCTTACGTTCCAAATCCTAAACCCTACACCATATACCCTAAAGATACACCCTACCTAAATTCTATAAACCCTAACCACAAACTCTAACCTTAAACTCTATACTCTAAACTCTAAATCTAATTTTTAGTGTGGGGACATAAATAGGGACAACGAAAATGGGCAGAAAACTTTTATTCATGTTTGGCTGTCTTGATAGCAAATTCGTCTGCTGGTTGGAATTGAGGCATTTCTCTCGTGCCCATTTCTTTAACTTTAAAATATTACCTGAAGCTGCCAAACAAAAAATGAAAAGGAAGTTTATGGTGGAAATGAAAGCAGAGAGATGACAACTGGAATGGAGAGCAGAGAACGAAAAATTTATTATTAAAAAGAAAGGACTTAAAAGGGTACAAAATATAAGAACCCTTACATGACTTCATTTACATATGCAAGGACCACCACTCCCATGTGGCTGCAGCCACCCTTTGCCGGCCGTATGCCAATTTAGGACCACCCATTGAGATATACATTAATTCTTCATAATTTTGGGACCAACCAATTTAGGACCACCCTTTGCCGGTCGTATGCTAAATGCTACATATGGTTTTCAATAATTTTGGGTTGTTTTAAAGGATTAGAATTCATGAACATATATTAAATAATTAAGATTTATGAATAAATACAATCTTATAATAACTTTTAAACTATTAAAAAAGATTATAAGCGAAAACGACTCTTGAAACATAACAAAAGATATGAGAAGATCTCAAATTTAATGAATTAACTTAAAAACGGTTTTTTTACACAATCAAAGTTTCAACGTATTAAAAATAAATGGAGCGTAAAGTCTCGTCCGCTCTTTTTTCATTATCTCACTCTCCTCATATGTTCTGAGACGGTTGAAAGAATTTTTTTTTAAAAAAAAAATTTCGTTGGTTTTCTTCTTCACCAGCAGCGGCCTTTGGCTGTTTTGCTGGTTTTGTATATAAATAAAATTCATCTTTTGTTGATGAATGTTTTACTTTTCAAGTTTCTTTTTGTTTTTATTGCTTTGTCAAATTCATCTCACATCTGTTTTTTCGCAGTTCTTTCATCTGCTTTTATGGTAGTTTCTTCCTCTACTTTTATAGCAATTTTAATCTGTCTTTATGACAGTTGTTTGTTTTGTTATAGTTTTACGTTCGGATGACGAGTATCAATGAGTGTTTGTTAGTGAAGGAGACCGGTATGTATATGATTATGATTCTTTTTTGTAGTTGTGTAGTAATGCCAAGAAGAAGTAGCGTGAGGATTTGCTTTTTTCATAGAGCACTTCTGGTCAAAGTAGTTTGTTCACTGGTTTTCTTTCAGAAGATTATTCAAGTTTTTCTGAACGTGATAGGTTTTGTATTCTAATGTCTTTCACGTTTATTTCAAAAAATAAATGGAGCTCCTTTATGAATAGAAATCTTCTACTTTTGGTGTCCCTGTAATTTTTAAAGTATAAAATTTAAAATTTAAGATTAAAAAATACAGAAGAGGATGAGGATTTTCTGTCCTTCACTAAGACCCAAAAAAAAAACATGGTACACGAACCTCACGAAGAATTATTTGTGAAAACATTCTACAACACGTGAAAATAATTGTCAAAACCTGACAAATAAATATTTAAAACGTTCTAATAAAAGCACACACGCAAGAAAAAGGAAATAAAAATTTTACATATGCAAGGACCACCGGTCCCATATGGTTGCGCCCACCCTTTGCAGGCCGTATGGCAATTTAGGACCACCATAGAGATATACATTATTCGTATATTACCAGAGTATGCATCACATGTGATGCATATGATTTTCAATAATTTTGGGTCGTTTTAAAAGAAAATAATATTAAATAGAGAGAATTAATACTTTAGTTCAGATGATTGTTTTAAGGTACATTTTGACATGCAAGCATGAAACCTGGCTAATTGAACATTGGTAAGCCTAATTTTATAAGGCCCTTGTTTTATGCTAAATTTGTATTTTGGTCTCTTGATGCTTGAATCGCTTAATTGATGTCGTTTTTGTTTCTTCCGCTGTGAGTTCCTATCACATATGATGTTAATAGCATTTAGTAAAGATAAGTTTTTTTAAAAAATAAGGCTGCTAATCGGAGCGAAACCTTAGCGGATTTTTCTTCGATTTTTTTCGTGTAACCCATTTGGCTCGGTCTAGCGTCTAGACTAGGCTAAGGGGTTAAAAAAAAATTCTTATCGGAGTCAATACTAATTAAATTAGATTTAACGTTGTATTTGTTGCCAATAGTGTTTATTTAGATTTATAGGATCATTTTGTACTAGTGTATTTGTTAGTACAAGGCAGATTTAGGTGATAGTTCTGTTTATTTTTCCTTTTATTTTGTAATTATTGTTAGCATTTTCTGTTTTTGTTTTTCAGCACATTTGCCACGAAATCATTTTCAAGGAAGGTTCTTGGATTGATCACTGAAACTGAAACATAAAAGTAATTATGTATTTAAGGTTAGTTAAGTCTCCAACTTCATTAAAGTAATTTTACTTTATGGTTCATGCTTTTATACTTTTTGGACAAGTTTAGGCTTAGAATATGCTTATTGAATTGGACAAGTTCAAGTCTCCAGTATCATGTGGGACTTTCTTCTATCATGTGGGATTTAAATTGCTTAAATGAAAAAAAAATCAATATGTTGTTATACGCTTATAATTACAAAAGTATAGTTTAACTAATTATCTTTTTGCTATCTTTTTTTTTAAAGAAAAGTTATCTTTTATCTCCTAAAAAAACCAGTATGCTGTTATACGCTTATAATTACAAGTTTGCAAGTACTCAAGTATTTCAACAATATATGTTTTTCAGGCTCGATTGCGAGTATTGGATATGATTATGTATCTGATACGAGTATATTAAATTTTTCTATATATTTTGGCAGGGCTGTCTCGAATATTTTTTGGGCCCTGAGCGAAAATTCAAAATTAGGCCCCTATAAAATGAAAATACAGTCTATTTATATTAACTATTAAATTAAAATTTTATTAATTAATACTAAAAACATAGTTAAACGTTTTTAACGCTTTATTATTCATTGTTTTGATGAGAAATCACCTTAAATACAATTAAAACAATAAATAGCAACCACTAACTTAAAAGATTTGTCACTTGAAAAGACTCGTCCTTCGGGCATTCTTTGATGCAAATTCATCAATCAAATCCTCATAAGAAACTTCATTCAAAACATCATTTTCGATCGCCACCAAAGCTAATCCATTAAGTCTTTCCTGTGACATAGAACTACGCAAGTAAGATTTGAGTAACTTTAACTTTGAAAAACTTCTTTCGACTGTTGCAATTGTTACAGAAATAGTTAACAATATCCTATATGCAATAATTGCATTGGGAAAACAATCAACACGTTTCAAAAACTTTAAAATATCAAGAGCCCCAAAGGGCGATCACAGGGCAAGGTTTGGACGCTATTTATGATGAATCTTCCGATGCAATTGCATTGGAACGATGTGTGGCAGGTATTCGATAGGCATGGAGTAATGGTTGATGTCTTTATCCCTAAGAAGAAATCAAAAGAGGGAAAAAGATTTGGTTTTGTGAGAATGAAATCGAAGGTTGATGCCGATAGGGTTATCGAGCGAACAAAATATTGGAGAAAGAAACCAATTGAGAAGCAATTGTATTCGGCAAGGTCTATTCTGAAGGCGAATCGTGAATCCCAAGAGCGAAAGGAGGTGACGGCCAAATTAGGGGATAATCGAACTGTGGAAGGTGTGGTGGATATAGACAAAATGGAGATCCTTAGTAAATGTGCGGTGGGATTTTGCAAATCGGTCTACCGAATCCGAGAGCTTGCCTTGGAATTTCGAAAAGAAAATTTGAAGGGCTTTTCGATCATGAGAGTGGCGGGTTCAATGGTCCTCTTGATGTTTGATGACATTGAAACTAGATCACGTTTGTTAGAAGAACAGGCTTTTGCGAAGTGGCTGGAGAATGTGATGTCGTGGGATACGATGTTGGGAATGCCAAATAGGAAAGTATGGTTGTCCGCAAGTGGAATTCCAATACACGCATGGTCCAAAGGCACATGTCGGAACATTGCCGATTTGTGGGGTGAATTCATCCAACTGGACGACGAAACGATCGCACCGTCATCTTTTGAACGGTGTCATTTTCTAATCGAGACGGATTGGCTTGACACGATTGATGTGGTAATTACTGTGAATGTGGGTCTGCATTCGTTCAGAGTGCACGTCTCGGAGACGGATGAGATGTTGGGCATGAAATGTGACTGCTGCTGCGGGATAGAGGAGGAGGTTGGGGATGGGAAGACGGACAGCAATGAGGGATCGAGTGATGCAACGTTAAAGTGTCGTGTAGTGGGGGAAAGTAGCCATGTCGAGGAGGACACAATTGTCCCGGATTCTTTGTCAGGGGCAACTAATAAGGTGATGCAATGGAATGGTTTGTGGAAGGAACAGCAGGGTGGTGAGGAGAAAACATTGGAGGCTTCGACGAGGGAAGTGCGTTGGTTGGCTGATGAAGACGTGGGGCTAGTGCCACGACCCATTTAAGAACAAGTGCAGCTGGTTGGTGTGGAGTATGAGAGGACTTTGAGTGAGGAGGTACGAGATACACCTATGGATCATGATGCGGAGGAGCAATCGTTGGTGAATGGGCCAAGATCCGAAGTCGATAGAGTTGGCAAAGCAACAATGGTTGAATCGAATGGGGAACTGCGAAGGGTAAGAAATATTTCTGAAATTCTATTGAGTGAATTATCCCCTGAAAAAAGGTAAGAAGCAAAGGAAAAATTGGCGAAAAGGGGGAGAGGTCGACCAAAGAAGAAAACGATTACTCCACAGGAATTTGCAAACGTTTCTCTTTTGGATTCTGATTTTGAGAACAGAAAGCGATCGATAATAAAGGAGGCGAGGGAGACTTTAGCGTTGAGAAAATACATTGGTGCAGAGGCGATTGGAAACGAGGAAAATATAGTTCAGGATATTGCGCGTTTGATCGCGGATCGAGAGGGGAATCAATAGCATCACGAGATGCGAATGTTATCGTGGAACGTGAGAGGATTGGGCTCCGGTGTGGAGAGTCGAACGGTGCAAAATTTGGTGCGACAACATAGGTGTGAATTGATTATTTTGCAGGAAATAAAAATGGAAGAGATAACGGGCGATATGGTGAGTAGAATGTGGATTTCCGATGAATTCGAGTTTGCTTTCTCTCCATCAAAGGAACGATCAGGGGGTGTCGTAGTGGTATGGGATACAACTGTTAGAATCAAATAATAATATATGTATATGAAATCTAAACTCAGGATCTATCATGTCAAATCATTAAGAACAATAAACTGAATAAACCGAATGTGGAAGCGTACCTGAATTCATTGATAGATTGAAAATCTTGAATCTTGATGTGGAAATCCCAAAACTTTGGTATTGATCTTCCAAGAAGATAGATTATCTCTTGAAGTAAAACTCTCTGACGGGGAAGGAGAGAAAAACAAGTTAACCTATTTCTTGGGGACCACTACCTATTTATATAGTTGATTTATTAAATCAACTATTAAATATTTATAACTCTGCCCCTCATTGAATTATAAATATATCTTACGATATCTACACTTTTATTTCCATGACATTTTAATACCTATGACACGCGTAACTTAATTGGTCACTTTATTTTTGTGCCATACTTTATAATAGCAACATACATTTTACATATGTGCCCACAATTACGGATTTTAATCCAACAACCTCCCACTTGGGCAACATATGTTTCCTGATAAATGTACAACCTTATGAGCTCAAAATTTTGCTATTATATAATAGGTATTCTATAACAATCTCGTCCATCAACTATATCCACATAGGATCAAAGTTGTCTTCGCCATATCAATCATGACTGGACCCATCAATGGTCACGTATACAAATATAGTCAAATGACATAGATCAATCATGGATGTGTAGCATGGAAAATTACATGAAATGTGAACCATACATGTCTATTTCCAATTGGTCCTCCTAAACCTTAGTGAGATCAACTTTACTGAATTCAGAGTGTGCATAAACCAAAAGAACTTTATTTCTGCAGAAAATAATCTTAAATAACTTTAAACTGAAGTAACTGAAATTGTGTCTAAACCGAATGAGCATTTTTCAAAATTACAAACTCCCACTAAAACTGAATATCCTTAAATAACATTACACCCACATGAGTAGTGTGCTCATAAAAGACCTAGGGTGACAGTTTCTTAATATGCGTGCAATTATGGAGTTTGTGCCAACATGATCTTTAAACACACGAACACTCTGAATTTTCTTTAACAACTAGGAACGTAATATTTATGTGCTTCAAGTTTGAAGTGTTCTTATTGTGTATAGAATAAATGAATACATATTTATTGTCACAAAATAACTAAAGTGGTCTTTTTATTCAATCTAAAATTAACAGCTCATGTGACAAAATTCGTTTGCATCAATATTCTATTAGAATCGAAGTCTATAAACCTAATGATCTCTAACTTACCAGAACTTCGACATGTGAGCATGTAATTTTTTTCACTAAAGATATCTCATAACTCTATTGGCTGCTATCCAATAGCCCATACTAGAATTTCTTAAATATCTATCTAACATTCCAACAATGTACACAATTTCTGAACGCATACATACTTAAGCATAAATTAGATTCTCAATAGCTTATGTATAGAGAATCTTTTGAATTTTTTAAATTTCAAGGTTACTTTTAGGGCACTAAGTAAGACTAAATTTGTCTTCTTTAGCAATATGAGTATCAATTGATTTTTCTCCCACTGAACTTGTAGTATATACAATTGCCAACCAAATTTATCTCAAAATTGAATGAGATAATCAACATGAAATTTATAATTTCATTAATGAGAGTCCTACTTAAGCTCATAGATGAATTTCTTTAATTTACATATCATTGATTTTGTATTATTAGACACAAATCTATGATTGTACCATATAATTCATTTCTTCAATGTCGCCATTGAAAAACACAAGCTTAACATTCATCTTATGTAACTTAAGATTAAAATAAGCAATAAGCGTCATGATTATCCTGGAAGAGTCTTTCAATGAAACTTGAGAGAAGATCTCTACAAAATCAATGTCTTCTTTTAGAGTATATCCTTTAGATACAAGACGTACTTTATACTTATCCACATTACCATTTCCATCCCTATTGGTTTTAAATATCCATTTACAACCAATTGGTTTGCACCTTAAGGAAATGAGACAAGTTCCTAAACTTTATTGTCTCGCATAAAATTATACTCTTCTTGAATGACATCAATCCACTTTTGAGAGTTAGAACTTTTATGGTCTGATAAAAAAATGATTGATCATTTTCTATCATTCCATTGTTGCCTTATTTTCTTGAAGAAATACAATATAATAATCTGAATTAGTATTTCATCTTCCTCTCGTGGATCTCTTTAATGACACTTGTTTTTAAGGTTGTTGAGTTTGTTCTTCTGAAACAACTACCTTATCTTGAATGGGAGTTGTTCAACATTATTTTGCTGAGGTACTTGATTCACTTCTTGATTAGTGATAGGTGTGAAAACCTAAACACCATCAAAAGTGATAGTATGAATTAAATTATAATTCAATTCCTCCTCAATAACAATGCATCTAACCTTATTTCTCCCTCCAAACTCAACATCCTAAAAAAATTATAAATCTCTCCATAAAATAATCTTAATTGTGGGATCATAAAATTTACAGCCCATGGATTACTCAAAATAACCGAAGTAGTTGCTCGCTTTTAAAGTTTAATTTCTTTACATGTGTCGTAACTTATACAAAAGAATCAACACTTAAAAACTTATTGTCGTTTCTTTTGGCTAGAACCCTTAGCAACTTTATTTAAATATTTTTTTATGGCCCTTATTCTTAGAGACACTAACTAAATGAGCACTAACCAAATAATTATTTTTACACTTATAATGCTTCAACCTTTCTTCCTCTTGAACACGATGAGAAATGAACCCAAATAGAGCATATTTCTCCCTTTGACAGTTGTAACTTGAATTCGTTAAATTGTATAGGAAGCGATATCAAAACCATAAGAACAAACAATTGTTAGAAAGTTCGATCTTATGTGCCTTAAATTTTGAAGCAATATAAAGAATTTTTATAATCTACTCTCTCACATTTCCTTGACCCTTATACTTCATAGACATAAAAAAAAAAGGCATAAGTGATGTCATCTTAACCTTAATGTTTTGGGTAAAACATTTCTTAATTTCGTCAAGAAAACACTTAGTATGAGTAATCACTTTAGATTTGTGCTCCTAAAGACATATATAATGTTGTGTTTTATGATCATTAGACTCATGCGATTCGAATGATCTCACCTCTCAAAATACCTTTTATGGGTGCTTAGTGCAAAATGTTCTTTCCTTAGTGCAAAGTCTAAGTTCATACGACCAAATACTATATGTAAGTGTCTTTTCTTATTCCTTGAAATTAGTTTCACTAAACATGAGTGTAGAATGCATTTAACAGATATTGTGATAACAAAGATAAATTACCTAAATATAGAACAAAAATAAAATAAAATAAAACAAGCTCACATAAATATTCATAAGTAAACAAATAAATTCAAAATAATGGCTAGTTCCCCTCAAGATACCAAGCACAACATTAATATCAAGTCTTTGGACAGTAATATTAACTGTAAGCGGTACTCTTGTTGTAGCAATCAAACATTGACAATAAACTATGTCAAACAATAGGCTAATCTTTGGACTAACGTATTGCTCACATAAAATACCTTATAATCGTCACACATTTATCGCCACAGTTGTCGTTGTAATTCTGCCAAATATTAACTTTCCTTTGGGCCAATTATTAAATGCATGAATTACAAAAGCCCATAATTATCTTGATTTTTTAAATAAACTAATCTACACAAAAGCGGTCACTTTGGTGACATTATGTTTCAATTAATTCATTAAAATATTAGACATCCGAAGTCAAAATATGAATTTATTTGTTTCAAAATATTTGTCTTAATTCTATCTTTCAATCAAATTAAAAGATAACCAAAATAATAATAAATTTGAATAAAGGTAAACCTCATATCAAGATATCAGACACTCTATTAATATTTCATCTTTGGACAAAATATTAACTTGTAAGTGATATCCTGGTATAGTAATCAAACATTGATAATAAGAACATGTCAAACAGAAATCTTCCTTTGGGCCGATTTATTGCTGAGACGTAAAACTGAATAATTATCACATGTTTATTACCACAATTGCACATGTAATAATGTTAATTATTAACCTTCCTTTGGGACGATTAATACTAACATAATCCGAATTACATGCACAAAGCCTTCTATATTTTAAAATAAAATAATTTCCACAATAGAGGTCACTTTGTGACTTAATGTTTCAATTAAATTATCTTAAAATATATACTATAAATATACCAATATCCAAATTTAAAAATTTTGTAACAGTCAAAACTAAAATTTCTGATAACACTTAAGTTTCCGAAATAACCCAAAATAAGGTTGTCTGAATGGGGCTATCAGAAATCGAAAAACCTAAATCTTTGACTGTATCTTAAAAAAAGTCTTAAACCTTAAACATGCATTTACCAAAATTAAAGTCGAATTCTAAGCATTCAAACTTTAACTAGAAGCGAAAATCAGAAGCGTCAAAATTAGAATTTTTGATGAAATCGAATCGAATGTGAATGCCAAAATCTTAACCATGATATATATCTTATAACCATAAAGAGCTAAAGTAATCAAATGTTATAATCTGATTCAAAACCAAAGAAGATATATATCATAATAATGACATATGGTTTTAGTAAAATTATTAATATAAAATCTAAACCCGAAAAAAAATTCAATTAAATTAAACCATAAACGAAACCCTAAAATTTGATTAAAAAAACAAACCTAATATCAAATATATCGTAGATATAGGGCTCGTAAGACATTGAAAAAAAATCAATTGTCATAAAATAACTTAAAGAAAAAAACCACGTAAACATTATGGCCTGGGATTGCAAACTTTAATGATTAACGGCGACTTTCTAAGGCGGTGATATAAGAATATATATATATATATATATATATATATATATATATATATTAATCAACCGAATTGAAAACCTAAATATCATAAAACCTAAAACTTAATTTATAATTAACCAAAATAATATATATATATATATATATCAGATTTTTTTTCAATTCTGCATTAATCTTTAATCGAAATACCAAAATAATATACAAGATCACAATATCTTAAAGAATGAATCAACCAGAAAAAAAATAGAAAATTGATTGATTCTCAATGATTCAACATGACGAGGCTTTGATGCCACTTGTTAGAATCAAATAATAATATATATATATGAAATCTAAACTCAGGATCTATCATGTCAAATCATTAAGAACAGTAAACTGAATAAACTGAATGTGGAAGCGTACCTAAATTCATTGATAGATTGAAAATCTTGAATCTTGATGTGGAAATCCCAAAACTTTGGTATTGATCTTCCAAGAAGATAGATTATCTCTTGAAGTAAAACTCTCTGAAAGGGAAAGGAGAAAAAAACAAGCTAACCTATTTCTTGGGGACCACTGCCTATTTATATAGTTGATTTATTAAATCAACTATTAAATATTTATAACTCTGTCCCTCATTGAATTATAAATATATCTTACGGTATCTACACTTTTATTTCCATGACATTTTAATACATATGACACGCGTAACTTAATTGGTCACTTTATTTTTGTGCCATACTTTATAATAGCAACATACATTTTACATATGTGCCCACAATTACGGATTTTAATCCAACAACAACACGTTTTCGGGAAGAATCTATTCGGATTGGTGAGCGTTTTGTGAAGGTTGAAGGATCATGGATTTTGGAGGAATGGTGATGTGGTGTGATCGGGCTATATGCACCTTGTGCAGTAGGCGAACAAGCGGATTTGTGGGCATTGGTGACAGCAGAGATGTCGAATAGGGAGGTGCCATGGTGTGTAAGAGGGGATTTCAACGTGGTCTTGCATTCGAAGGAGAGGCGTGGCTGTGTCGCAAGGTCGAGAGGTATGGTTAATTTCCATGATTTTGTGGAAGCAAATGCGTTGCTTGATATGCCGACGCAGGACAAGTGCTACACTTGGTTTGGTCCGGGTAAGCAGTGTAGTCGTATTGATCGGTTCCTTTTGACATCGGAGTAGCTGTAAAAATTTCAGGAATTGCAAATGGCTGTCTTATCGCGGGGAATGTCTGATCATGTGCCGTTGCTGTTGGCAAGTGATCCGAGGGATAGTGGACCAAAGCCTTTTCGATTTTTGAATGAATGGTTGCTATCGAAGGGTTCGGTAGCGTTGATGGAGCATGAATGGTTGAGGTTGGGAACATCGGATATGGGGTGGGGAGAATTGGGAATGTTGGCGAAACTAGGTGGGCTGAAATCCTATCTCAAGAAATGGAATGTGCAATCGTTTGGGAATATTGATAATCGTATTAAAGTGGCTACGAGGAAATTAGATGGTATTGATAGCAAAGTGGAGGATGGATCGGTTAGGTGGGGGACATAGAGGAACGTTGGAAGTTAAACGCGGAGCTATGGAGGCTATCGAAATTTCGTGAGGCGCATTGGCGACAAAAGTCGCGTATGACTTGGCTAAAGAAAGGTGATCAGAATACAAATTTCTTCCACCGAGCTGCGAGGATTCGAATGATGCGAAATACAATTAGGGGGCGATGTGGCGAGGTCGATGGGTCACGGAGCCAACCCGCTTGAAGGCCTATTTCTTCTATGCGTTTAGGAAACATTTTGAACGGGTTGAGATGGATGGGTCGTTGGAGGCATTGGTCGATTTTCAGTGCCTAAGTGAATATGATGCGGCAAGTTTAGAGATTGATTTTACTGAGGAAGAATTACGTGAGGTGTTGTGGAGTTGTGAGGGATCAAAAGCACCCGGACCCGATGGGTTCCCTTTTGAGTTTTATAAAAAATGATGGTCATTTTTAAAGGAGGATGTGCTGAAGTTTGTAAGGGATTTTGCGGCATCTTGTAAGCTACCACAAGGTGTGAATTCGGCGTTTGTGGTTATGATACCAAAAAAGGAGAATCCGAAGGTTATAGGAGATTATAGACCAATATGCTTACTTAATTCCTTATATAAAATATTGGCTAAATGTTTGGCGAGACGTTTTCAGTTGGTGTTGTCGCAACTGATTTGCGATGTGCAATCAGCTTTCGTTCGTGGGCGACAGATTTTGGATGGCATTTTCTTAGCAAATGAGACAATACACTCGATGCAGAAGAGACAAGGAGGTGAGGGGGTTTAATTCTGAAATTAGACTTTGTGAAAGCATACGATTGCATTAAGTGAGAGTGTCTTGATCAAATTTTGAGCAAAATGGGTTTTGGAACGATATGGCGTAAGTGGGTGATGGAATGTGTATGTACATCAAGATTGTCTATTCTAGTCAATGGTTCGCCAACGGGTGAATTTGAAATGCAGAGGGGGCTGCGACAGGGTGATCCATTATCACCATTGCTCTTTGTAATAGTTGCAGAATTGTTACATCAATTTTTGCGAAATGCTATGGGATTGGAGGTGTTTAACGGTGTGACAGTGGCTGATAGGTGTGAGGTGTCACATTTGCAGTTTGTGGATGACACGATACTTTTCTTCCAGGAGAAGGTATGTTTTGCTAGAGATTTGAAGCGCCTTTTGACGTGTTTTGAATACGCCTCTAGATTGAAGATTAATTTTGCCAAGTCGAAGTTGTATGGAGTGGGTGTGGATGACGCTTTAATGGCGCAGATTGCTTCGATTTTGGTGTGCGACTGTGATTAATTGCCGTTAACTTATTTGGGATTGCCATTGGGTATCAATCCGAGGAGTTTACAAATGTGGGATCCTCTAATTCAGCGGTTTCGGAAGTGTTTGGCGGGATGGAAACTTGACACACTATTATTTGCTGGGAGGTTAGTTTTGATCAATTCGGTTTTATCAGCTTTGTCGTTATATTATATGAGTTTATTTTTGGTTCCGAGGAGCATCATAGCTAGAATTGATCACATTAGACGTAGATTTTTGTGGGGAGGGTCGGACACAAAAATTAAATTAAGTAGAGTGAATTGGACTATTGCTTATAGACCTCGTCGTCTTGGGGGATTGGGTGTGGTTAATTTGCGCGCAAGAAATTTAGCGCTATTAGCTAAGTGGAGGTGGCGATACGCTATGAATGAGGATTCGTTGTGGCGTGCAATTATTGACACGAAGTATGGTTGTAATTCTATTAAATGGTGGCCAAATGAAGTGGGGCTACGGAAGATGTCGACGGTTTGGCGACAAATTGTTGAAGTGCATGATGATGGGGATGTGAATTGTTTTATGAGTCGGGCAGCGTTTGTTTGGCAATTGGGCGATGGTGAGAGAATTCTCTTTTGGCAGGATGTGTGGTGTAGCAACGAGCCCTTGGCAGTGTTGTTTCCGCGACTTTATCGTCTTGTGATTTATAAGGGGGTGACGGTCAAAGAGTATATGAGGGAGGGGAATTTTGAACATGAGGAATGGGGATCTTTCTTTGGCCAAACCTTACGATCGTTTGAGGCAGCTCAACTTAAGGAAGTCCGTGCTATGTGTTAGGACCTCCGTCTTTTTCCGAAACAAGTTGATCGACTTGTGTGGTTGCATTCAGCTACAAGCGAGTTTTCCGTGGCGGGTCTTTACAAATTAATGCAATCGTTTGGCCTTGAGGTGGACGTTGAATTGGCCATGATTTGGAGGCTGCCCATCCCGCCAAAGGTATAGTTTTTTATATGGTTTGCATGGTTGAACAGGTTGCCGACGATGGAGGTATTGATTGGTCAGGGTGTGAGCATTGCGGGGGAGGCTGCACGTTGTGTGTGGTGTCGGACGGTGGAGGAATCGCTGGACCATATTATGGTCCAATGTCCAGTTGTTTGGGAGATTTGGGTTTGTTTTTTTCGGTGGTGGAATGTAGAAATGGTACAGCCGTGGGGGTGAGGGAGTTGCTGGAAATTCACTTTGATTGCTTGTTTGTGGGACAGCTGCGCGGATGGTGGATGGCGGGGTGTGCAGCGACGCTATGGTCACTGTGGTTGGCAAGAAACAATTGTTTGTTTAATAGTACGCGGGCGACATCGGGGGAAATCATTTTCTTAATAAAGTTGAGGTCGATGTATTGGGTATGAATGGGATGTAATTTAGGTGTGATATTGGAGTCGGCTTGGTGGGAATGTCCATGGAAGTGTGAGTCTCAGTCCCATGACGTATCGGTACGGGTTAATTTGAAATGGGAACGACCACCTGCGGGAGTGCTTAAATTCAATGTCGATGGATCGACAAGGGGAAAACCGGGTAAGACGGGGTGTGGTGGTGTTTTAAGGGACGAGTTTGGGCATATATTGGCTTTGTTTTCGGGGCCGATAGGGGTTGCGGATTCGAATGAAGCGGAACTCCAAGCCATATGTTATGCGTTGGAGGTTATGTTAGAATCGAAAGGTTGCATTGCCTGTTGGTGGTTGAATCGGATTCTACAACAGCCGTTGCATGGGTCCTGCACTTAGAAAAACGGTCGTGGAAATTTTGGCGTTGGTTTCGGCGGATTGATGAGGCATGTGAGGCGTTGAATGATGTGTGTTTCCAGCATGTCTATAGGGAGGCGAATAGGCTTGCGGATGCGTTGGCGAAGAGTGGTGTGGATAGGACGAGTTGGTTTAAACAATTTGCTTAGTTCGCTTTTGATTTTGTTCGGACCTTTTGGTGTTTGTTTTGTTCACACGCCCATGGGTACTCTTTTCCTTTGTAGGATTTAGAGAGGTTTTTAACGAGGCTTATGGGCGTGAAGGTCATGTATGTTCACATTCTTTAATAAAACATACATGTTGTCGAGTAAAAAAAAACTCCACATATAAGTCGTAACCATGAATATCACATTTATCATTATTCTTAAGAGCATCTTCCAAATGGCTACAACAAGACTTTAAACTTGAATCATCTAGTGAATGCAATTTATCAGAACAAAATAAAAAATCAAACATATTATCATATTGTACATATTGTTCAAACCTCCTATCAAGTGAGACAAGTGCTTGATCAATGATGCAATAAAAATAATTAATTTTAAAAGACTCATATGCACATTGTGAACTCTCATCATCTAAATTCTCATCAAATTGTCTTTTTCTTTTGATTTGACGCCTTTGAGGAAAAATTAGATTGATTTCCATATCAATAGCAAGTTTCTTAGCAACTTCAACAGCATTAGAAAAACAATTCTCTCTATACTCCTTAAAATATAAAATCAATTTTTTCACACTTTCAATGGCAATAGAAACAAGCATATCTTTCGATTATAATTTCTTACTAACTAAATTAACAGCATATAATAAATCATACCAAATGACAATGGCTACTATAAACTCAAAATCACCAAGTTTATTATTGGCTAAAGATTTAGCTTCACTTCTTATTTTAGAATCTCTATCACTTTCAGCAACTTCTAGCAAAGCTTCTCTTATATCCGATATCTGAAATCTTGTTGCTTTTACACTATTAACACGACTCTCCCAACGAGTAGAAGACAATGATTTAGGAGTTAACTCTTTCATGTTTTTCTTTAAAAATTTCCATCTCTTTGTAGAATTTGCAAATATAGTGTAAATGCGTTGAAGGACACCAAAAAATCTCTAACTTTTCTAGAATTATCGGCTATGTCACACAACATTAAATTAAGGCTATGGGCACCACAAGGAGTGTAAAAAGCTCTAGGATTTAGTTCTAAAAGTTTTCTTTGCACTCCTTGTTTTTTTTTCTTTCATATTTGACCCATTATCATAGCTTTGTCCATGCACATCATCTAAATCAAGTTCAAGAACATTTAATTCATGTAAGAAAGCATCAAAAAGTGCTTTAAACCTCATCTCCAGCAAACTCTTCTGAAGTCTCATCGGTCACGAAGCAGTTGTTCACCAGAACATTGGAACTTCCATCAAAGGACTGACCAAATCTGTGGTAGCAACGATTCGCCAAATGCCCTAGTTTCCCACAAATTTGGCATTGGATTCGTGTTCGACCGCCACGTTGAAGAAACGACCTCCTAGACCACGATTGGAAACAGGCCCTCTGTAAACCGGTACTTGATTTCGCCCAAATCCTTGATTGGAGGAAAACCCTAGATTGGAAGAAAAACCTTGATCTCTCAAGAAACCCTGGTTCTGAAACTGAGCTCCCCCGAAACCACGTCCATATGGGTTAGTGGACCCAAACCTTTGTGGGCCTTGTCAAAAATTAGACCCACTCGTTGGACCTTGATCAAGATTCACCGAAAGCTGTTGACCAAGAAAGTCTTGCTGTCAGGCCTCTGTATCCAAAAGAACGATGCACACTCCATCAAGCTTATACGGTTGTTGACTCGACGTGATCACAGCCACCACCGGTTCATACTCCGGCGGCAACCCATATAATATTGCTGAAATATGCATAGTCTCAGTTAAGGGATTCCCACAAGCAGCCAAGCTATCACAGATGGGTTGTATCTAGGCCAAATACTCGCGCATAGTTTGATCCCTTTTGCGAAGACTCTTCAACGAGCAATGAAGATGCATAATCTTTGTTGTGGAAGAGATCGAAAATACTTGTTGAATCTTTTATCAGATTTCAAACGCAGTCTTACAATTCACCAAGGTTGGCAAGATTGAAGATCCGATTGAAGAAAGGAGCCACGAGCAAAGAGCACTGTCCTGCTGCTTGTAAGCCAGAAATTCTTCATTCACAGTTTTGACACCTTCTTGAAGAACAAACTGAGGGGGAATCTTGATAGTACCATCAACATGGCTCGTCAAAGCCAAGCTCTCAATGGCAAACGAGACTTGTTGCCTCCATAAAAAAATAGTTGGAATCGTCTAAACGGATGAAAATTGTTTTCTTTTTAAACGGTTTCCCTGAGGCAGAAGCCCCTCCCAGCTCTGATACCATGATAGTATCTTTGAAAGAAACAAAGAATGAACTCAATAATGAAGAAATGATCACTGAATCAACTTAATTATCATGAAGGATTACATTGAGCTTTTATACAAAGGCCTGCAGACACTTAACAACACACCTAACAAACTAACAGACTCTTAACAGAACCTTGAACTATATCTTTGATATACATCACAAGGGTTGGATTACAGCAACCGCCAAGAAGAAGGAGGAAAATCAAACCAAAGCGTCGTGTACACTGTTCAAGTTTATCACGGTAGACGCTTTTATGAAGACGGTCCGGGTCCTTCATGTCCAATCAGGAAACTATCTATGTTTACCGGTGACGGATCAGCCAACAACAACAACAACTGATCGCTGCGCGTCGGCAGATTACAATGTTCTTGACCATGAAGGACACGATACCCTTCGACTTATTGATTATAGCTCGGTGTTGGTTCTACCTATGTACGTGGCTTTTAGAGGAGACAACGGTAAGTATCTGCGTCTTCGTCCTCAAAACCCAAATTGGGATTATCTGGAGTTTTCGTCTGATGACTTCGCTGATCCAAACGTTCCATGTGTGATTTCTGGAACGTCATCCAAGAACATCAGGACCCTTTCTAACAATAAATTTTGGAAGCTTAGCCCTAACTGGATATGGGCAGATGGTACAAACTCTGCCGACATTAACACTTGGTTTAAACCCGTCCAGGTTGACGATACGACTATAGCTCTTATCAACGTGGGCAACAATCGTTACTGCAGACGTCTCACAGCCGAAAGAAAGACGGACTGCCTTAATGCTGCCGCCAACACAATTATCAGAGAAACCCGGCTAGTAACTTTACCCAACAATCCAACATTTTGAGTGTGAAGCTTTCGTATACAGACGTCAAGACTACTACCTGGAAAAGTAAACTTTCGTTGAAGTTAGCAATGAAAGCCACCGCCAGCTTTAGAATTCCGCTCATTGTGAATGGAAAGGTTGAGATATCAAGTGAAGTTGAATCAGTTACCGAGTGGGGAAACACAACGACAACAACCACTGTTCTGGAAGTCGTACACCAAGTTGTGGTGCCTGCAATGACTAAGGTAACGGTGTATTTGGTTGCAACAAAAGGTTTTTGTGATGTTCCCTTCTCATATACGCAAAAGGACATTCTATATGATGGGAAAATTGTCACAACAACTGAACGTTCCACTTACACCGGTTCTAATTACTACAGCAACGACTTTGTGGTCAGAGAAGAGAAGCTGTAGTACACGCACAAAACTTCATGAATGCTGCATGTATAGCCTACTGGCATATATCTCTCCTGTACTTTAACGTGAGAATATATAAATCATGTATGCTATTTTTATGTGGTATTGAGATCAAGATATTTGTATGTGGTTTGGAGAATGCATAATTTATGGTTACAATTTCAACAGTCCAAAGGTAATACAACAAGCAAGAACCATCGCAATATCACAGAATCAAACAGCTTCAACCGATGGTGGAAAGAATAATTGTTCTTTTTTCTAGCTTCAACCGATTGCCTTCCATTCCAAATACCAAATTCTATTGTTTTGCGATTTAGTCTTTGATTTCCTTTTTCTTCAATTACCCCTTCATTTTAAGTCCTTTTTTTATATCAAATCCACTAATTGGGCTAAACCGAACAAAAATAAAAGTATATTAAAAATATCGGACTATATAATAAAAATTAGAAAAAAGAGTCAATTTCAGATTAACTAGAATCCTTATGGACTAAACTGAATAAAAATAAAATTATATTAAATAATCAGACTATATTATAAAAATTAGAAACAAATAAGGGTTAATTTTGAATTAAATAAAACTTTAGGGACTAAATTGAACAAAAACAAAACTATATTAAATATTGAGCTAAATTTTAAGAACAAAATTGAACAAAGAAAAACCAAATTAATCTCGATTACAATTTGAGATATATAGTATTGGTATTAAAATATTATTCAATCTCAAGTTGGTCTAGTGGTGAAGCCTTTGCTTTTTTTTTTTAATTTAAGTTCAAATCTTGTTAGGTAATGAAAACCCATACCGATATTCATATAGCCGTATGTGTACTCGGTTATCAAAATGGCTAGTTGAGTACCCAAACCACTTATAAAATTTTAGGGATTGCAAATTATTTAAGTTCGAGTGCTCGTCAATTTGTGAGTAAATTCACATACCTTAAAATTTTATTTATTTGCAACTAAGTCTTTGTTATATTAAAATCAAATATAAGTTTCAAATAATATCATTTACGATAGATATAAAAAAATAATATAAAAAACATAAGACGAATAAAATAAATAGTCGAACAAGCTGGTTGTGGTAAGAGTGAAATACCCCCAAAGAGTCATCCCATCATATTGATAGAATCAAGAAATCTTGATTCACTGAGGAATTGAAGAATATGATAGAAGGATTGGAGAAGATGAATGGAGGTTTTTGGGAAAACAAAAAAAATGAGATTTAGAGCTGAGAGTTTTTAGGAAGATTGAGAAGTAAAGAAAACTTTTGATATTCTTTATTAATTGAGAAAAATAAAATAATACACTGTGTCTTTTATAATAATAAAGAAAATAAAGAAAATGAATGCTGTAAAGTAACTACCTAGTAACAACCTAAAATAGAAAAATAAATATAATCTGATAGCTCCCCCTCAAGTTGGAGCATATACATTTTGGATGCCCAACTTGAACATTGAAGCTGAAAAAGAAGAAGGATGGAGAGCCTTTGTGAAGCAATCAACAAGTTGATTGTGGCCGGATACAGGTAGAAGCTGAATAAGCTCTTTTTGAACTTTTTCTCGAACAAGATGGCAGTCAATCTCTATATGCTTAGTCCTTTCATGAAAAACAGAATTTTCTGCAATTTTAATAGTAGACAAATTGTCACAAAATACATTGGCAACTGAAGAGTGAATTTGTAAATCAGATAAGAGAAAGTTCAGCCACTGTAATTCACAAGTGACTGAGGCCAAAGCTCTATACTCTGCCTCACTGGAAGATCGAGAAATAATTGGTTGTTTTTTAGACTTCCAGGATATTAAAGCTTTTCCTAGAAAAACACAAAATCTAGTAGTGGATTTCTTAGAATCAGGGCAAGAGGCCCAGTCAGAATTTGAAAAAGCATTTAAAACAAAGGTATTGGAGGCAGGAGAGAAAATACCCTGTCCTGGTGTTCCTTTCAAATATCTAAGAATACGATGAACATCAGTTAAATGCACATTTGTAGGAGTAGAAACATACTGAGACAACTGTTGAACAACAAATGAAATATCAGGGCGAGTATGAGTGAGATACAACAGTTTGCCTATTAATTTTCTATAAGAAGTCATATCACCTAAAGGAGTACCATCAGTTTTAGAAATTTTTGTGTTAGGAACAATACGTGTGGTGACAGGCTTGGATTCAAGAAAACCAGAATCAGTTAATAAATCTAAAGTATATTTTCTTTGACAAAGATTTATTCTTTTTGAAAAACGAGCAATTTCAAGACCAAGAAAGAATTTTAAATCACCCAAATCTTTTATTTTAAAAGTATTATGAAGAAAACTTTTGACAGATTGTATCTCAGAAATGCTTGGACTGGCAAGGACAATATCATCAACATAGACAGCCAAAGCAATGAAAGTGTCATTTTGACCTTTAACAAACAGAGAATTATCAGATGTAGCTCGTTTATAACCTTTTTCTAACAATGAAACAGTCAACCTTTCATTCCATTGCCTACTTGCCTGTTTTAAGCCATATAAACTCTTTTGCATTATCGGTTCTAATGCATTTTACATTCTTTAAAAAACTGTCTTTCAACCATATTACAAAAACCCTCAACTAAGGATCTAACTTCTCACTTAGAAACCATAGGATAAACCCAAACAAACCTACTCTTGTCATCAACAACAGTATGAAAAAATAATGACCATAAGTGCTCTTTACAGGAAATGGTCCCCACACATCCATATGCACAAGTTCAAACAAGCATTCATAAATAGAATCACTAATTGGAAAAGGCAACCTTTTATGTTTTGCCAAATGACATACATCACAGTCTGACAAGTTTCCAGTAGGTATTAAAGAATGTAAAACAGAAAAAGACTTCATCCTTTGAGAAGAAGGATGACCTAACCTAGAGTGCCAAAAGGCTAAAGAGGATGACACACTATTATTGCAAACAAAATTAGAAATAGGAGAGGAAACACCTGGAACCTTCAGTACATACAAGCCTTGTATCTCTCTAGCTGTACCAATCATCTTCGAGAGATGAACATCCTGTATGCAACAAGAACCAGAATTAAAAACGAGACAAAGTGAAGAAGATTTAGTTAGTTGAGAAACAGAAATTAGATTAAAACCAAAGTTAGGAATATGTAAAACATTGTATAAAGTTAAAGAAGGATTTATCTTAACAATGCCAATATGAGAAACTTGGACAATTTCATTATTTGGCAACTTAACATATTTACCTTTTATAATATGAAAATTACAAAACAGATCTAAAGAATGTGTAATATGGTCTGTTGCACCAGAATCAAGAATTCATGAACCAAAAGCATGTTTTCAGTCAAAAAATTAGAACAATGAAGAATAGAATTGAAAATAGTACTTGTTTCAGCATGCTGATCAGTGTCAAAAGAAGCAGTAAGCAAGTTCACCTTGGACTCAGAACCATGATTACCAGAACCAGACTGAACAGGTTTATTCCTTTCTTGCAAAAGACTAAGGATATTATCATATTGTTCCTTAGTAAAGCTAATAGAACCATGATTACCAAAACCAGAACCACGTCCAACAGAACCAGAACCATGACTAACAGAACCAGAACCATGAGCAGTATTGACATGATTATCATTAAAAACACCAGAACCAGAAGAATCAAGATTAGGAGCCCCAACACAATTAGCCCTAGTGGTCTGATTTCTATTCCTATAGCCTGGGGGAAAACCATGTTTTCTATAACACTTATCAACAGTGTGTCCTACCAAACCACAATAAATGTAACCCCCTCGTCCCGGTCTAGACGACTAACCGGTCTGAGTAGGCTACACGGGGAAAACCGATGTGAAATCCGTTAAGGTCCCACCTCGGTTAGAAACATTAGAAAACTTCTTTGAACTTTATCTTGTCTAAAGGCATTATTTTCTCCTATGTGAAACACAACAGCGGAAACACAACAAATAAAACAACCAATCCAAAATAGCACTTTGGAACAACCCATATTAGCTTTTTAAGTAGGCCGTATCGATACACTAGAAGAGGGTATCGATATGCCTTGACTAGGTCAACAGCCCAAGGTCAACCTAGGGAGATCGTATCGGTAAACTGGTTGATCGTACCGATACGCCCTCACTTGGTCAACTTCTCACGGTCAACGATACAAGACTCGTACCGATACGCCAAAATCTCGTCAAAATCTCAGATTTCCAGTGAGGTTTTGGTATATCGATACACCCCGTGTACCGGTACGCTAAGCAAAACTTGAGTCCCAAAGTGTAGGACCGTATCGATACGGCCCTTGGGCGTATTAATACGCCTTGCACTGCAACACTCAAATTTGCTGCAAAACGATCTAAGACTCGACTCTAGATGCGATTCAAGACTATCCTAGCCACAAACAACATACATACAACATTTAACAACCAAGATATCAGCGTACGAGACATTGCAACAAACAAGGAGCATACATTCAAAGGATTCATGCATTTACCAAAAAGAGGTATACATAGTATTCAAGGTTTCATGCCTTAGGACCAAACATGCACAAAAGCATTCAAGATACGCAACATAGGCAAGGTTTAAAATTCAAAACAAGGCATCAACAGCCAAACCAAACATCAACATACCAAGGAGTATAAACAAGCTTCTAACATAAACAACAACACCAATCCCATTGCTTATCCATTACATCCATAACTTAAATATTCATACTTAAGGTTAGCAAATGCTCAACTAGCACACTTGGAGGCCCTCTCCTTGCACAAGCAACCCACGAACTACGGATCTGCATTGTCGAACAAAAGAGAGCGTAAGCATAAAGCTTAGTGAGGGTAAGCTCATAAAATAAACCTCGACAATGCAGGGTCCAAGCACGAACAACACAACCAAGGAAGAATGCATGTTTTCTTACCTTCATAGCTACAAGAGTCAATATAATGATGCACTCATCCTCACGCCTCGTCGACGGGATTCCACTCATCACCGACTAACATATATAAGAAGGTTTTCGGGCGTACCCATACTCCATCTTGATGTCTACCATCACCAAGACCACACACGCATTTCGACTCTTGGGTGCACACTAAACATCCTAATGATCGATCATTGTACCCAAGCATACTAGTGCCAATACTAATTCATTTCACAACCTTTCACAACACAATTTCTTACCATTTTCCGTGCTTAGCACGTACTCACCATGATTTACCATCATGCACAAACCACATTCCACAACCACATGCATATCATAATGCATCAACATCATGCCTCAACACACATGTAAAACACAATATACATAACAACATTACATAACAACATTAATCACAATGAATATGAATCAAGAGGCATATCATACATTTAGAAGTTCAACCAAAGGTCTCCTAAACTAATCTTGAGATTAGGTTACCACTCTAATCCCAACTCTAGGTGGGTTTACCAAGCCCAACCTAGGTCCACATGCTTGAACCAACATTGGAAAAAACCAATTTAAAATCAAGAACCACTCACCGACTAATCCAAGCTCAACAACTCTAGCCGATCAAACCACCAAGCTATCCGGATTCGTTCTCGAGGCTTCACCAACAAAATTCCTTGCTTCTAAACATCCCAACACAAACAAAACAACCATATTTCAGTCCACAATTCACTGTAGCAAACCCGGAACACAATTTCAAGCAAAAAGCCAACTAAGGACACCCTTAAAATTCACATTTTCGTGCAACCACAATACCCAACAAGAAACTCCCAATTCCAACACTTTTAACACATCTAAAAGCTTCCAAACAACCCCTAACTATCAACCAACCATCAGCCAACAAGTTCTCACCCAAAACAGCCCCAGAACCAACCTTAAACCCTTCTAAAACCCCCCAACCAAACCCAAATCTGGAAATCAACATAAAACCAAGTAAAAATCACATATGTTGGACCATTTGGGTTGCTAATAACATAAATAATGATAAGAAATCAAAAGCTTCAACATAGGACAACAAAGTTTGGATTTTTAACTTAAAAGCTCAAAAACTCAAAACACAAAACGGTTGGTTTCATGGAAAACTAATTACATGGGAAGAAAGAGGAAGGTGAGGACAACTCGAAAGTGTTATTACCTTTTAAAAATCACCAAGGATGATGAAGGGAGGAGATGGAATAGTAACTTCAATGGTGGGAGGGGTTTTCACGTTGGGTTTTGTTTTTGGGAGGTAGAAGATGACATTATTTTGGGTCTTTTAAAATAAAAAGGTTTTTATTTTGCAAGTCTCATTATTTACAAGACTGCCATTAATGAAATGATCATCTTCCAAAACCTAAAATCTATGGAATTTGGGTTTTAAATTAAAACGAGCCCAACATAAAATTTATTTGTTTTGAAACCACGATGCCCAAAATAATATTTTAATTTCACCCGACCCCCAAACCTGGGTGTTACAACTCTCCTCCACTTAAGGAATTTCGTCCCCAAAATTACTTGACGGAAACAGATACGGAAACTGCTCAAGCATATCAGCTTTCCTCTCCCACGTGGCCTCTTCCACACCTCTATGTCTCCACAACACCTTGACCAACTCTATGGTCTTGCCACGCAACACCTTGCTATCTGAATCAAGTATCTCAACTGGTTCTTCATTGTAAGACAAATCATGATTCAGTTCTATCTCCTCAACGGGCATAACATGAGACGGATCTGATCTATATCTCCTAAGCATCAACACATGGAAAACATCGTGGATCTTCTCTAACTCTGTAGGCAATCTCAAACGGTAAGCTGCTGGCCCAATCCGCTCAACTATCTCATACGGACCGATAAACCTTGGACTCAATTTGCCCTTCCGGCCAAAACGCATTACCTTTTTCCACGGAGACACTTTCAGAAACACTTTCTCACCCACTGAAAACTCAATCTCTTTTCTCTTCAAGTCTGCGTAAGACTTCTGACGATCGGAAGCTGCTTTCAGACGGTCACAATGTGACAATCAATCTCTATATGCTTCGTTCTCTCATGCTGAACTGGGTTCTCTGCAATTTTAATAGCAGACAAATTGTCAAAAAAATATTTGTATGCTGTAAAAAAAAATAGAAATCAGAAAGCAAGTAAATGAGCCACTGAATTTCACAAGTGACCGAGGCTAGAGCACGATACTCAGCCTCACTGGATGATCTCGAAATGGTTTGCTGCTTCTTAGATTTCCAGGAAATCAGTGCAGTGCCTAGAAAGACACAAAACCCTGTGGTAGACTTCCTTGAATCAGGACAAGATGCCCAATCTGAATCAGAGAAGGCATTAAGCTGTATAGGATTGTTAGTTGGGAAGAATAACCCTTGACCAATAGTTCCTTTTAAATATCTAAGAACCCTATGCAAGGCAGACAAATGAACATCAGTAGGAGCTGAAATATATTGGGAAAGTTGTTGAACAACATAGGAAATATCAGGCCTGGTATTAGTTAGGTAAAGCAGCTTTCCTATAATTTTCCTATACAGAGTAATATCCTCTAGGGGTGAACCACTGAATTTTGAAATTTTAGTCCTAGGAACCATAAGTGTAGGAACAGGCTTTGAATCAATAAAACATGTTTCCTCTAAGAGTTCAATGGTGTACTTTCTTTGACACAGGTTAACACCTTTAGAAGATCTAGCCACTTCAAAGCCTAAAAAGTACTTCAAGTCCCCTAGGTCTTTAATCCGAAAGGTATCATGCAAAAAGGCCTTAATTTTAGAGATTTCAGCTAAGTCAGGACTAGCCAAGATGATATCATCAACATACACAGCTAAAACAAGAAAGGAAGAACCACTACCCTTAGTAAATAAAGAGGAATCTGCTGAAGATTGTTTAAAACCTTGAGCTAGAAGAACAGTGGTCAACCTTTCATTCCACTGCCTACTAGCTTGCCTTAAACCATATAGGCTTTTGTTTAGTTTACAAACCAGTTTAGAATTTGAAGGAGAGAAACCAGGAGGAGGTACCATATAGACTTCTTCAGTAAGAAAACCATGCAAAAAGGCATTGTTTATATCAAGTTGTTGCAAAAACCAATCTTTAGATGCAACAATAGCAATTAATGTTCTAACAGTGGTTAATTTTGCAACAGGACTAAATGTGTTAAGAAAATCAACCCCATTTCGTTGTGTATAGCCTTTAGCCACCAATCTAGCTTTATAGAGTTCCAAAGTTCCATCAGACTTGAGTTTTGTCTTATAAACCCATTTACACCCTATGGTTTGCTTATTAGGAGGAAAATCTACTAAGGTCCAAGTATTATTATTCTCTAAAGCGGAAATTTCCTCTTCCATGGCTTGTTTCCATTCTTTATGCAAAACAGCTTCTTTGTAATTTTTAGGTTCCTTTAAAACAACTACACTATTTATGTAATCTAAATGATGATCAGAAATATGCTGATAAGATAAGACATTTGCAAGAGAATGAGGTGTCTTCTGTTTTGAAATAATTTTAGAAGATTGTTTTGGTAAAGATACTTGGTAGTCACTAAATTTTTGTGGAAGTTTTGAAATTCTAGATGGTCTAGTGACTTTAGGAATATCAGAAGAATTTCCTTTAGAAGACTTATGAATAACATGATGATCTTGTTCAACAGAAGTAATGTTATCAGTATTTAAAGTATTGTCAGTAGAATCATTAAGAGTAGGAGACACAAAATCAATACTATCATCAAAACCATGAGTTGTAGAATCATCAATATTAATAGAACCATGAGACACATGAGACAAATCAAAATTTTGAGATTTATCAATATGATCATGACTATCATTCTGATTAGAGTTTGAAAAGTCTTGAATTAGCTTATTCTCATAACTAGGTAAAACAATAGTGTCCAAAAACTGAGTAGAATTTTCTTTAAAAGGAAAATTATTTTCAACAAACTTAACATCCCTAGAAACAAAAAAACTTTTAGTATCAAGATTAAAAAGTCTGTATCCCTTTATATTTTTAGGAAATCCAACAAATACACATCTAATAGTCCTAGGATGTAACTTCGTAGCAGCCTTAGGGAGGACACTAGCATAAGCTAAACAACCAAAGACTTTTAGATTGTCAATTAAGGGCTTAAAACCAAATAAAACTTCAAATGGTGACTTCTGCTCTAAAAGAGGAGTAGGAGTCATGTTTATGAGATAAGCACTATGAGCAACACAATCCAACCAGAAATTTAAGGGCAAAGATGCATGAATCCTTAAAGACCAAGCTACCATTAAAAGGTGCTGATGCTTTCTTTCTACCACACTGTTCTGTTGAGGTGTGTAACTACAAGAGTTTTGATGAATAATTCCAGTAGAATTATAGAATTCTAGCATTTCAAATTCCTTAGCATTATCAGTTCTAATGCACTTAGGTGTTTTAGAAAACTGAGTTTTAACCATAGAACAAAAATTAAGTATATGACCCTTAACCTCATATTTTAACTGCATAGGAAAAATCCATGTAAACCTACTTTTGTCATCAACCACAGTAAGAAAATATGAATAACCATGAACAGATTTTACAGGAAAGGGCCCCCAAACATCCATGTGAAGAAGATCAAAGATTTCATTGCTCACAGAATTACTTATGGAAAAAGCTAACCTTTTCTGTTTAGCTAGTTGGCAAACCTCACAATTAGAAATCACCCCCACTAGGTATATCAGCATGCAAATCAGCAAACACATTCATTCTACCTTGAGAAGGGTGTCCTAATCTAGCATGCCATTTAATAAAAGAAACTTTAGAGGTAACAGAAGAACATACTGTATGAGCAAGATTGCACTTATCCACTTCAAGAAAATACAGACAATTTGCTTGCTTAGCTAAACCAATCATCCTCCATTGGATGATATCCTGTATTACACAAAAACCAGCATTAAAAATGACAAAAATATTGTCACATTTAACCAACTGAGAAACAGATACTAAATTGAAACCAAAATCAGGTATATGGAAAACATTAATCAGATTTAGAGATTCATTTAACTGAACAGTACCAATATGTTTCACTTTTTCCAAATGATTATTTGGTAGTCTTACAAACTTACCAGAGATTTCTTTGAAATCAAGAAAACATTCTAAATTATTAACAATATGATCAGTAGCCCCTGAATCTAAAATCCAGGGGGTCAAAACACTATTATCAAAAGAACAAGTAGAAAAGATAGAAGGAACCATACCTGAGTTACCTGAATTTAAAACAGCATGTTCTTGAGAGTCACCAGAAAACAGAATCATGTTCACATTTGAGTCTTTAGAGAACTGACCAGAAGAACTACTAATCCTATTTTTGTCATTGATCAAACTCAAAATACTGTCATATTGCTCCTTAGTAAACTTAACAATATTATCATCCTTTGGACTATCCTTAGACAAAATGCCAGTATCAAGAAGATCACCAGCAGAGGCAACTTGATTTGTCCTATTAGGATTAAAAGTTCTGGCCTTATAACTTGGTGGATAACCATGTTTCTTATAACATATTGAGAATATCGAATTGGGAATTTGGGAATATCAAATTGAGAATTTAGGAATTGGATGGTGTTCAAGATACGACACCGTACAATGCAAGAAGAAGGATAAGAAACGATATCGTTTCTTTATTATTATCAGTCAACAGAGAATACAAAAGTAAAAATATATTTGACTTAACTAAACTGAAAGTTAGAATACAAATGTCTTGATATAAGCTCAAAGAACCAAGAAACTAATTCCTAATTAACTAACAAAATGCCAGCTAATATCCTCTAATAGGCTGCGGCCACCCTTTGTCGGCCGTATGCCAATTTAGGACCACCCATAGAGATATACATTAGTTCTTCATAATTTTGGGACCAACCAATTTAGGACCACCCTTTGTCGGTCGTATGCTAAATGCTACATATGGTTTTCAATAATTTTGGGTTGTTTTAAAGGATTAGAATTCATGAACATATATTAAATGATTAAAATTTATGAATAAATGCAATCTTATAATAACTTTTAGACTATTAAAAAAGATTATAAGCGAAAACGACTCTTGAAACATAACAAAAGATATGAGAAGATCTCAAATTTAATGAATTAACTTAAAAAGGGTTTTTTTACTCAATCAAAGTTTCAACGTATTAAAAATAAATGGAGCGTAAAGTCTTATCCGCTCTTTTTTTATTATCTCACTATCCTCATTTGTTCTGAGACGGTTGAAAGAAATTTAAAAAAAAAATTCTTCATTGGCTTTCTTCTTCACCAGCAGCGGCCTTTGGCTGTTTTGCTGGTTTTGTATATAAATAAAATTCATCTTTTGTTGATGAATTTTACTTTTCAAGTTTTTTTTTGTTTTTATTGCTTTGCCAAATCATCTCACATCTGTTTTTTCGCAATTCTTTCGTCTGATTTTATGGTAGTTTCTTCCTCTGCTTTTATAGCAATTTTAATATGTCTTTATGACAGTTGTCTGTTTTGTTATAGTTTTGCGTTCAGATGACAAGTATTAATGAGCGTTTGTTAGTGAAGGAGGCCGGTATGTATATGATTATGATTCCTTTTTGTTGTTGTGTAGTAATGCCAAGAAGAAGTAGCGTGAGGATTTGCTTTCTTCATAGAGCACTTCTGGTCAAAGTAGTTTGTTCACTAGTTTTCTTTCAGAAGATTATTCAAGTTTTTCTGGACGTGATAGGTTTTGTATTCTAATGTCTTTCATGTCTCTTAAAATTTTATCGTTTTATTTTTACGCGTTGGTTTTTTCAATGTTTTGAGGTGTGATTCCTTTGTAATCTTTTCATGTTGAATATAATCTAGTATTTCAAAAAAAATAAATGGAGCTCCTTTAGGAATAGAAATATTCTACCTTTTGGTGTCCCTATTTATGCACTCACACTAGGATTTAGAGTTTAAGAATTATGGTTAACGTTTAGAAAATTTAAGTTAGGGTGTAAATTTTAAAGTGTAAAATTTAAGATTAAGAGATATAGAAGAGGATGAAGATTTTCTGTCCCTCGCTAAGACCAAAAAAAAACATGGTACACGAACCTTTAGCAACGTGCAACACGCCCCCGTATCCAGCGTCACCATCTTCCACGTTGAATTTTATCCACTCAGTCATACAAAAACACAAAACTACGAAGAATTATTTGTGAAAACATTCTACAAGACGTGAAAATATTTGTCAAAACCTGACAAATAAATATTTAAAACGTTCTAATAAAAGGACACACGCAAGAAAAAGGAAATAAAAATTTTACATATGCAAGGACCACCGGTCCCATGTGGTTGCGCCCACCCTTTGCAGGCCGTATGGCAATTTAGGACCACCATAGAGTATACATTATTCGTATATTACCATAGTATGCATCACATGTGATGCATATGATTTTCAATAATTTTGGGTCGTTTTAAAAGAAAATAATATTAAATAGAGAGAATTAATACTTTAGTTCAGATAATTGTTTTAAACTACATTTTGACATGCAAGCGTGAAACCCGGCTAATTGAACATTGGTAAGCCTAATTTCATACAGGCCCTTGTTTTATGCTAGATTTGTATTTTGGTCTCTTGATGCTTGAATCGCTTAATTGATGTCGTTCTTGTTTCTTTCGCTGTGAGTTCCTACCACATAAGATGTTAATAGCATTTAGTAAAGATAAGTTTTAAAAAAATATAGGGCTTCTAATCGGAGCGAAACCTTAACGGTTTTTTTTTTCAGTTTTTCCCGTGTAACCCGTTTGGCTCGGTCTGGCGTCCAGACCAGGCTAAGGGGTTACAAAAAATTTCTTATCGGAGTCAATACTAATTAAATTAGATTTAACGTTGTATTTGTTGTCAATAGTGTTTATTTAGATTTATAGGATCATTTTGTACTAGTGTATTTGTTAGTACAAGGCAGATTTAGATGATAGTTCTGTTTATTTTTCCTTTTATTTTGTAATTATTGTTAGCATTTTCTGTTTTTGTTTTTCAGCACATTTGCCACGAAATCATTTTCAAGGAAGGTTCTTGGATTGATCACTGAAACTGAAACATAAAAGTAATTCTGTATTTAAGGTTAGTTAAGTCTCCAACTTCATTAAAGTAATTTTACTTTATGGTTCATGCTTTTATACTTTTTGGACAAGTTTAGGCTTAGAATGTGCTTATTGAATTGGACAAGTTCAAGTCTCCAGTATCATGTGGGACTTCCTTCTATCATGTGGGATTTAAATTGCTTAAATGAAAAAAAACCAATATGTTGTTATACGCTTATAATTACAAAAGTACAGTTTAACTAATTATCTTTTTGCTATCTTTTTTTTTTTTCCTTAAGAAAAGTTATCTTTTATCTCCTAAAAAAACCAGTATGCTGTTATACGCTTATAATTACAAGTTTGCAAGTACTCAAGTATTTCAACAATATATGTTTTTCAGGCTCGTTGTGAGTATTAGATATGATTATGTATCTGATACGAGTATATTAAAATTTTCTATATATTCTGGCAGGGCTGTCTCGAATATTTTTGGGGCGCGAAAATTCAAAATTAGGCCCCTATAAAATGAAAATACAGTCTATTTATATTAACTATTAAATTAAAATTTTATTAAATAATACTAAAAACATACTTAAACGCTTTTAACGCTTTATAATTCATTGTTTTGGTGAGAAATCACCTTAAATACAATTAAAACAATAAATAGCAACAACTAACTTAAAAGATTTGTCACTTGAAAAGACTCGTCCTTCGGGCATTCTTTGATGCAAATTCATCAATCAAATCCTCATAAGCAACTTCAAAACATCATTTTCGATCGCCACCAAAGCTAATCCATTAAGTATTTCCTGTGACATAGAACTACGCAAGTAAGATTTGAGTAACTTTAACTTTGAAAAACTTCTTTCGACTGTTGCAACTGTTATAGAAATAGTTAACAATATGCTATATACAATAATTGCATTGGGAAAACAATCAACACGTTTCAAAAACTTTAAAATATCAAGAGCCCCCAACTTGTCTTTGTGCAAAAATTCTTGGAGTAACTTCAACTCCACATATAAGTCATAACCATGAATATCACATTTATCATTATTCTTAAGAGCATCTTCCAAATGGCTACAACAAGACTTTAAATTTGAATCATCTAGTGAATGCAATTTATCAAAACAAAATAAAAAAATCAAACATATTATCATATTGTACATATTGTTCAAACCTCCTATCAAGTGAGACAAGAGCTTGATCAATGATGCAATAAAAATAATTAATTTTAAAAGACTCATATGCACATTGTGAACTCTCACCATCTAAATTCTCATCAAACTGTATTTTTCTTTTGATTTGATGCCTTTGAGGAAAAATTAGATCGATTTCCATATCAATAGCAAGTTTCTTAGCAACTCCAACATCATTAGAAAAATCATTCTCTCTATACTCCTTAAAATATAAAACTAATTTTTTCACACTTTCAATGGTAATAGAAACAAGCATATCTTTCGATTGTAATTTCTTACTAACTAAATTAACAGCATATAATAAATCATACAAAATGACAATAGCTACTATAAACTCAAAATCACCAAGTTTATTATTGGCTAAAGATTTAGCTTCACTTCTTATTTTAGAATCTCTATCACTTTCAGCAACTTCAAGCAAAGCTTCTCTTATATCCGATATCTGAAATCTTATTGCTTTTACACTATCAACACGACTCTCCCAACGAGTAGAAGACAATGATTTAGGAGTTAACTCTTTCACGTTATTCTTTAAAATTTTCCATCTCTTTATAGAATTTGTAAATATAGTGTAAATGTGTTGAAGGACACCAAAAAAATCTCTAGCTTTTCTAGAATTATGGGCTATGTCACACAACATTAAATTAAGGCTATGGGCACCACAAGGAGTGTAAAAAGCTCTAGGATTTAGTTCTAAAAGTTTTCTTTGCACTTCTTGATTTATTCCTTTCATATTTGACCCATTATCATAGCTGTGTCTATGCACATCATCTAAATCAAGTTCAAGAACATTTAATTTATGTAAGAAAGCATCAAAAAGTCCTTACCCAGTTGTATCGTTCACATTCAAAAATCCTAAAAATGATTCTTTTATGCTAACACAATCAGAAGAAATATCCACATATCTTAAAATTAAAGACATTTGCACTTGATAACTAATATAGGGAGTACAATCAAGTATCACAGAAAAATACTTGGCCTCTTTTATTTTCTTAACAATTTCAAATTTAATTGCACTTGCAAGCAAAAGAATTAACTCATTTTGAATGTTGTGACCAAGATAATGAACATGAATCTCATCACCAGTAACACGACGAACGTGCTCTTAAATAATAGGATCATACTCCGCTAACATTTCAATTAATCCCAAGAAATTTTCATTGCCATTTTGATGCAATTTTTCATTAGTACCACGAAATGTAAGATTATGCTTTCCAAGAAACTTCACAATTGAGATAATTCTTAACAAGACATTTTTTCAATGTTCTTTCTCTTTCTCAAGTTGCTTTTGAGCTACTTTGTCAATAGTTACGTTCTTTTGAAGTCTTAAACGCAAATCATACCAAGTGGCCATATTTTGGACATGTTCTATACCGGTTTCATGCTCTCTAATTCTAACACAAAGGTGTGCCTAATCACTGTAACCCTCATTCGGCAGTACTCTAATATAGAATGACGTAGAAAATTGTCTTCCAATTTTATCTTTAACACCTTTCACAACAGATAAATCTCTTTTAGGGCGCTCTACCGCTAAAATATCAATTTCTTGAGATTTAAAGCATCCCAATTTCTTAGATCAAATATGTTAAACTTATGTCATGTAATATCATCAAAAACATCAACATTATTTGCATTATCAATATCAACACCAACATCAACATGCTCAACATTAGAAGGACCAACATCATCACCAAAGACATTTTTTTCGTTTACAAACGCATCTTTATTTCTATCATCTAAACACACATCTTCATCAATATTAGCATTATTATCATTGACAATTTGAGTATTAAAATCACCAACATTTTCATTTTCAGACAGTTGTGATTCTTTGATAAAAAAATTATCAAGTGATCCTCTTTGAGATTGGATTAATTCATATATTCTTTTTTTTCTTTTTACGTTTTTCACACCCATAGTCATATTTTCTTTTATGAAGCATAGCAAAATAATTAAAAATAACAAATAAAAATTAAAAATTCAAGAAAAAAGTTAAAATCGTAATTAAATAGGTAAGAATAGGAGCAACACAACCTGCTTTTTGAGCCAAATAATTTTAGAAATTAAAGGAGACTAATCTGGTTCTTCCAAGAATGAGAGAGTGAGGTGTTGGTTTACAACAAGTGCGTCAAAGGCAACGATAATTCAAGAAGATAAATTTCCCCTTTCCTCGAATAATTTTAGTTTGGATATGCTATTTTTTGAGGTGATCACTCTTAATATTTGTTTGAATGTTTATTTAAATAGAAATAGAATGTATTGGAACTTAAAATATTTTAAGGTCATTATTAATTATATTACCGTTTGTTTATTTTTTTAGGTGGTTTGGGTTATTCTTTCAAACATTTAATATTTTGTCGTTTGTATAGAAAGAAGTGCTTCTTATTTGCTTTCAATTGGTTTATACAGTTTGCATAAACTCCTTCATTTGTATTATAAATATCTGACAATAAAAAATGAAAACAATAAAGTAAATGAATGATGACCTCTATTAATGAAATGGGGCTCATGTCATAAAAAATCAAACAAATACCAATTCTTTTACTGCCGTTTGAATTGCCTTAAACTAATATAATTAAAATCTAAAACTTTAGGAGGCCCCATGACAGTGGGGACCCTAAGCGAGCACTCGGGGCGCTCCTGCTATTAACCGGCTCTGTATTCTGGGCATCTTTGGATGGTCTTATATCCATACCCATGTTTGGAATATGTCCTGCACATGTATTAGACATAGGTACTTCAAAAAAATGAAGAGTATGAGCAACATATATTTAAATTCCAACCTAGTAAATCTTGACTTGTACATGAAATCAGTTTACAAGGTTTTCTCGGCTCAAGTACGGTTTTGGAGTTTAATAATAGTATGAATAGCAATGGGATATGATATTTATGCTTCAGGAGGTTTTGCTTTGAGACTCCCTGTTTTGAGACATGTTTATGATGCCTTTTTAGATTTATAAAGTGCCTTTACATGTTGAAGCATGGTTTGGTTTGAAGTTTGATTGTTTTGTGGTTTGTTGTTGCTTAAGTTGCTTTCATGTTGAATCTTGCCATGTAAATGTTAGTTCTTGCCATGGTTATTGAGGTTTTGTGGTATGTTTGAGCTGAATGTATGTTTATGTCTTGATTGAGTGTAACCCCCTCGCCCCGGTCTGGTCGGCTGACCGGTTCGAGTAGGCTACACGGGGAAAACCGAAGCGAAACCCGTGAAGGTCCCACCTCGGTTAGCGACCCTATTTTTTCATTTATTTTACATCTTGTCTAGAGGCATTTAATTTCCTGAGTGATCACGATAGCGGAAAACAAGGCCCACAAAAAGCCCTACAACAAACCGTGCCTAAGCCTAACCCTTGAGACCCATTAGAGATGTCCAAGAACCCATTTCCAGCCACATGTTTCGAAACGTGGGTTCTAGTTTAAAAAGCCAGGTGCCCGTACCGAAACGCATCCACCCCGTTTCGGAACAGGGCCCTATTTTGCCTAGGCGTTTCGATACTTGTTTCGAAACAGGCACTTCCAGTAGCCAAAGTGTTTCGGAACTTGTTTCGAAACATGGGTTCACTGTGGCCAAACCGTATCGAAAAGAATTCCGATACGGAGTCCCTGGAGCCATACCCGTTCCAAAACAGCTCAGCCCGTTCCGAAACACTGGCTGTCTACAATTTCCCAAAACCATCTTTAAACATCTCTAATCAATCCCAAAAGGCCCAAACAACCCTAAGAAGCATACACAACTTACAAACATAATCTAGAGGCATGCATCTTATGGCAAGACATACTCAAATCACACAAGGCATAAGGTAAGGCATCCATTTAAGAGATCGTTTAGAGCATGCTTAGAACTTAAAAGCCAAAAGGCACACGTCACCACACATAGAGTTTACATGCAACAACACTACATGCACTCATCCAAAGCAATAGCATCTCAAACAAGCATTTCAACGAGGCTTAACATGTTTTACAAATCCAACAAAAACACAAACACCAACATCTTTTATGAGTCATACAATGCTCATACAAAACACATAATAGCCCCATTGCTAAACTACCACATTAATTACTAAATCATACTTGAGCAACTACAACTTGGGAAGCCCCTTCGCCTTGCTCCTTGCTAACACCACGCTAACGATCTGCATTGTTGAAAATGAGAGCGTAAGCTAGAAGTTTAGTGAGGATGCTCTAAAATCAAAAACAACAGCAATGCAGGGTCCAAGCATTCAATCCTTCACATCACACACAACATACATAGGCATAAATAAGGCAACCTAGCTAGTGTCTCAAGAGTCATAAATATGGCATCTTACATCATATTAAGCTCAACAATATAAATCAATTATCTCAACATCATAATCATAAGAGCAATTTCATTTGCCACTATTAGTTTACTCGGATGTGCGGATTTACTCTCAACAACAACATTACCTCGATGGGATTACACTCATCACCGGACCTTGCATGGATGAGATTCCACTCATCATCACATGTCCTACGGATGGGATTCCACTCATCATCACATATAATATAAATAAATTTCCGGTGGAATATTACATCACCGTACTCCTCCTTGATGACTTAACGCCACCAAGGCCACGCGCGTTTTGACTCAATTGTGTGCACACTAATCCTAATGATCGATCATTTACACCCGGTAAGATAATTAGTGCCAATTTCTTTAAGCCACATCACACATCCATCAATTATTGCACATATTCATCACATACACATATCAAGGTATACACATACGAATCAATTCATATCTCACAAGATCAAAATAGGAAATGGCATATAAGCAACATTAACAATCAATGAGTTAAACTACCAATTTAACTTCCACCTCAGAATGGCCTACCAAGCTCATTCCAACACTTCCATTACACACACTTGAACCAACTTTAAAACAAATTTAATGTTTTACTCACCACCCTTCCTTAGCAAACCAAGCAAGCAAGCAAGCCTCATAAATTCCCGGATTCGGTCCCGATGCTTCTCTGATGTCTCCTCTTGCTTCTAACCAAATCAAAACACAATCATTACTCACCAATTCAATGCTAAATTCAGTCACAAACTCCAACCCATAAACACAAGTCAAACTTCACCAATTTCAAACTCAACTAACCACAAAATTCCCATTTTCGAGCTCCCTCAAAAACCCAGCTGAAACTATGATTTCCAACACCCAAATGGCATCTAAAAGGTCCCGAAACACTTCCCTACTAACCCTATACCATCAGCCCTTCAACCCAACCCTAAAACACACCAAAAATTCAATTTTAGACACTTCAAAAACTGCCCCAAAGACCCACTTCGGGTTTTCACACAAACCCAACCATTTCAAGATATTAAGTGTGTTTAGATGAGATTAAACCAAAACCTAACTCAACAAATCAAAAGGATTTGTAAAACCCATTAAAAACTCAAACTTTCATCAAACTTGAAATTCCAAAAAAGATGGTAGTTTTCAAATCCAAGACAATGTAAATGATGGGGATGATGAGGAGAGTGTAAATATATAATTACCTTTGAAAATGCCCTTGAGTAGATGAAGAAATCAAATGGAATAGTAAATAGGGGTTTGAGAGGGGTTTAGGCTTGATTTTCATGTTGGAAGCAATGAGGGAGAAGACCACTTTATTTTTTTTGTTCTTTTTAGATTTCAAAAAGGTTGTCTACTTTTTTTTGTTTTGGCTAAATTGCCAAAATGGCCACCCCTTTTTATTTAAATCTCAATTAAATCAAAACTAAGATTAATTTAATTAAAATCGATTCTTACCGACTCGAACCAACTCACGCGTCTAACTCCTAACCCCAAAACACGGGTGTTACAACTCTCTCCCACTTAAGGAATTTCGTCCCCGAAATTACCTGACTGAAAGAGATACTGAAACTACCTTTCCATATCCTCCTTCCTCTCCCAAGTGGCCTCGTCCACCCCTCGACGTTGCCACCACACTTTCACTAACTCAATCGATCTACCCCGCAACACTTTACTGTCAGAAGCTAGGATCTCAACTGGTTCTTCCTCATAAGTCAAATCCGGATTCAACTCAATCTCTTCTACAGGCATAACATGTGACAAATCGGACCTATACTTACGGAGCATAGAAACGTGAAATACGCCGTGTATCCTCTCTAGCTTGGATGGCAAACGCAACTGATAAGCAACAGGGCCAACCTTCTTCACAATCTCATACCGTCCAATGTACCTCGGACTCAACTTCCCCTTTCGACCAAATCTCATTACTTTCTTCCACGGAGACACTTTCAAGAACACCTTCTCACCCATTGAGAACTCAACTTCCTTCCTCTTCAAGTCGGCATAGGACTTCTACCTGTCCGAAGCAGCCTTCAATCGATCGCAAATCAATTTCACCTTGTCAGTTGTCCCCTTAAGCAAATCTGGCATAGGTAACAACTTCTGTCCCACTTCGGCCTAACAAACTGGAGTTCTACACTTCCGACCATACAAGGCCTCACACGAAGCCATCTGAATACTCGATTGAAAGCTATTATTGTAAGCAAACTCAACTAGAGGCAAATGCTTCTCCCAAGTACCCTGAAAATCAATGATGCAACAGCGCAACATATCCTCTAAGATCTGTATAACTCTCTCTGACTGACCATCTGACTGAGGATGATAGGACGTGCTGAAATTCAAACGGGTACCCAAAGCTGTATGCAGACACTCCCAAAATCGAGCTGTAAACCCCGGATCTCTATCGGACATAATAGACTTCGGCACACCATGTAGTCTAACTATCTCACCAATGTACAGATCGGCCAATCTATCTAATGTATAAGTGGTATTGACTGCCAAGAAGTGAGCACACTTCGTGAAACGATCTACTATAACCCAAATTGAGTTCTTCTTCGTAGGAGTCAAAGGCAAACCCGAAACAAAATCCATGGTGATATTCTCCCATTTCCATTTCGGAATTCTCAATGGTTGCAACAAACCTGAGGGAACCTGATGTTCCGCCTTCACTCTCTGAGACACCAAACATTTGCTCACGAAGTCGGCTACATCTCTCTTCAAACCAACCCAAAAGTACTCATTCTTCAAATCGCGGTACATCTTCGTACTTCCAGGATGCATAGCAAACGGACTACTGTGTGCTTCAGTCAAGATCGTACGTCTCAAGTCACTGTCTTCTGGTACAACTATCCTATTTTTGAAACACAAGACTCTATCGGTACTGAAACTGTAGTCTGAAGGTCTACCCTCGGCTACATCTTGCACGTGAGGTGCCAAAGATCTATCTAAGAGCTGCTTTTCTCTAATCAACTGACCTAGAGTAGGTCTAACCTGAAGCTCGGCTACCAAGCCACCATCTCCGGACAAGCTCAATCTAGCAAACATGGCTCTCAAATCTACAGCTACCTTCCTACTCAAAGCATCAGCCACTACATTGGCCTTACCCGGATGAAACTCAATCGTAAGATCATAGTCTTTTAGCAACTCTAACCACCTACGCTGTCTGAGATTCAAATCTCACTGAGTCATGATGTACTTCAAACTCTTGTGATCTGTGTAAACTGTGCATCTCTCACCGTACAAATAATGTCTCTAAATCTTCAGAGCAAACACAACTGCAGCTAACTCTATGTCATGGGTAGGATAGTTACGCTCGTGAGTCTTCAACTGTCTTAAGGCATAAGCCATTACTCTCTTGTCTTGCATGAGAACACAACCTAGGCCTACATAGGAAGCATCACTGTAAACTAATACTCTTTCCCTGACTCTGGCTGAATCAAGATCGGTGCTTGGGTCAAAGCTTCTTTCAATTTCTCAAAGGCTCTCTGTCTTGCATCTGTCCACTCAAACTGAACACTCTTCTGAAGTAACTGTGTCAATGGAACGGATAACTTCGAGAAACCTTCTACGAATCTTTTATAGTATCCGGATAAGCCTAGAAAGCTACGTACCTCTATTACAGACTTCGGTTGCTTCCATTCAACAATGGCCTCTATTTTCTTCGGATCAACTCTAATCCCATCAGCAGACACTACATGTCCTAGGAAGACTACCTCTCGGATCCAGAATTCACACTTGCTCAACTTCCCATACAACTGATTATCTAACAAGGTCTTCAAAACTAGTCTCAAGTGTCGGTCATGGTCTTCTTCGGTACGCGAATACACCAAGATATCATCTATAAAAACAACTACAAACTGATCTAGGTACTGATGAAAAATCCTATTCATCATATCCATGAAAGCAGTTGGTGCATTAGTCAACCCAAAAGGCATGACTAAAAACTCATAGTGACCATACCTAGTCCTAAAGGTCGTCTTCGGTACATCAACCTCTCTTACCTTTAGCTGGTAGTAACCTGATCTCAAGTCAATCTTCGAAAAAACTAATGCCCCTCTCAACTGATCAAACAAATTATCAATTCTAGGCAATGGATACTTATTCTTCACCGTTAACTGATTCAACTGTCTGTAGTCTATACACATTCTCATGCTTCCATCTTTCTTCTTCACAAACAAAACTAGTGCACCCCATGGTGATGAACTAGGTCAAATAAAGCCTCTATCTGTCAACTTTTGCAATTGAGTCTTCAACTCTTTCAGTTCTTTCGATGCCATGTGATACGGAGCAACCGAAGTAGGAGCTGAATCTGAATAAGTCTCAATCATAAACTCTACCTCTCTATCAGGCGATAAACCCGACAACTCTTCCGGAAACACACTAGGAAAGTCACATACTGTCCGGATGTCTTGAGGTCTAACCTCACTCATGTTTGGATTCATTACATAGGCCAGATATGCTTCGCAACCCATCCCAACTAATCTCTTAGCCTCTAGAACTGAAACTACATTAGACAAGAACTTTACGTTCTCACCCACCACTACAATCTCATAGTCTTCTGTGAGTCTCAAAGAAATCCTCTTAGTTTCAAAGTCTATCCTAACTCTATGCTCAGTGAGCCAATCCATACCCAGAATTACATCAAAGCCATAAAAAAGGTAGCTCCATCATATCCACTGGAAACACGTGTCCCTGAACCATCAACGGACACCTTCTGTACATCTTCTTAACTACTACCGTATCCCCGAAGGAACTAGTAACACTAACTCCTACCTCTAACATTTCACAAGGCAAATTCAACGACTGTGCATGCTCACTCAATATATAAGAATGTGTAGACCCGCAGTCAATCAAAGAAAGCAAACCCAAAGACTGTATCGAGAAGTTACCTGTGATCACATCTGTGCCACGCTGATCCCCACGCTGAGCGTAAACTCTGGCCTGACCTCCGCCCTCTGGCTGGACTGCAACTACATGTGCTATGTTCCTCTAGCCATCATTTCTCGGCTGGAAATTACCTCTACCGCGCCCGCGGCCTCTCTGAAAGTCATTGTCTCTAGCTGGAGCCTGAGCTGATGCCTGCCCCACCTGATGTGGACAGTCACGCCTAATATGGTCCCTAGCTCCACAACTCCAACACGAGTGGAAATTTCCCCAACACTCACCGGTGTGGTTCCTCCCGCAAGTAGCACACGTGGGCAACTTTCCACCAGCCCTCTGGCCCTGATGGCCCCTACCGTGGTTACCACCACAACGCCTATGGTCATAGTGATGCATGTTGTCTCGATGCCTCTTGGCATCACCTCTATCAAAGTCACTAGATCTCTTACAAGAACTAGAACCACCAGATCGTTTGGTCAAGCCCAAACTGTGCTCCAAGTCCTTGGACCTAGCGACCAAGACATCAAAATCAGTGTAGTCCGAAGCGAAAGTGTACCTCTTGATCTCTTCATTCAGCCCATAACGGAAACGGTTACAATGTTCCACCTCTGTAGGAACAAGCTCTGATGCATACTGACTCAGCCTGACAAATCTGATCTCATAGTCCGTCACAGTCATACTCCCCTGAAGCAAAGCCATAAATTCCCTCTTCTTCTCATCGAGATATCGAGGACCCAGATACTTCTTACGGAATGCTGACTCAAAGAACTCCCAAGTAATCTCAGCCTCCTCCATACCCGTAGTGATGGTGACCCACCAAGTGTAGGCATCACCCGGAAGCAAAGACTCAACATACCCTAGCTTGCGCTCTCCGGTACATCCCATCTGTGACAAGATACGGACGGTCTTCTCCAACCACATCTCAGACCTATCCGGTGTTGACCCTCTAAACTCATCGCCTCCCAAACTGCGGAGTCTCTCCAAAGGAAAACCAGTACCCTCTCCCTGAGGCTGTGCCGCTGCCTGACCCCCATCCACTGCAGCCTGAAAAGCCCCGGCTATCGCCTGAACTAGAGGAGTTAAATCTATTCCGGCCAGACCTTGGCCACCTTGGCCTCCCCGAGGTCCCTCTCCTTCGGCTCCGGCCTCGTATCCTACTCCTCGCGGAGGAGATGGTGGTGGTGGAGGAACTCCAACCACAGGCTTTTCCACTTGAGCCTCAACTCTAACTACTGGCTCAACTCTTGGAGCTGCTGCCCGTGGTTCTAGTCGAACCATCCTAGGCCTCTCTCGCGGTCTCATGATACAGCTAGCAAGATAACAACTACAACAAACAACAGATAAGGATTAAGTTAGTAAAGGCAATGGTCCAACTATGCTCAAATATTTTTCCTTTACAGAACCTTTTAAATTAATTAATAGTAGCAATGAGTACTCAACTCTACACCAAATGCAACAATTCATGCTTCAAATCATCATATGGACATTCAAACAACAAGATTTCATAGCAAGGCACACACCAAAACGATACAATTACTTAACACATCAAGATTACCTCACTTACCTGCCCGAGGTCTCGGTAACCTCAGGCTCTGATACCAACAAATGTAACCCACTCGCCCCGGTCTGGTCGGCTGACCGGTTCGAGTAGGCTACACGGGGAAAACCAAAGTGAAGCCCGTGAAGGTCCCACCTCGGTTAGCGACCCTATTTTTTCATTTATTTTACATCTTGTCTAGAGGCATTTAATTTCCTGAGTGATCACGATAGCGGAAAACAAGGCCCACAAAAAGACCTACAACAAACCGGGCCTAAGCCCAACCCTTAAGACCCATTAGAGATGTCCAAGAACCCATTTCTAGACACCCGTTTCGAAATGCGGGTTCTAGTTTAAAATGCCAGGTGCCCGTACCGAAACGCATCCACCACGTTTCGAAACAGGGCTCTATTTTGCCTAGGCGTTTCGATACTTGTTTCGAAACAGGCACTTCCAGTAGCCAAAGTGTTTCGGAACTTGTTTCGAAATAGGGGGTTCACAGTGGCCAAACCGTATCGGAACGAGTTCCGATACGGGGTCCTTGAGCCATACCCATTCCGAAATAGCTCAACCCGTTTCAAAACACTGGCTGTCTGCAATTTCCCAAAACCATCTTTAAACATCTCTAATCAATCCCAAAAGGCCTAAACAACCCTAAGAAGCATACACAACTTACAAGCATAATCTAGAGGCATGCATCTTATGGCAAGACATACTCAAATCACACAAGGCATAAGGTAAGGCATCCATTTAAGAGATCGTTTAGAGCATGCTTAGAACTTAAAAGCCAAAAGGCACATGTCACCACACATAGAGTTTACATGCAACAACACTACATGCACTCATCCAAAGCAATAGCATCTCAAACAAGCATTTCAACGAGGCTTAACATGGTTTACAAATCCAACAAAAACACAAACACCAACATCATTTATGAGTCATACAATGCTCATACAAAACACATAATAGCCCCATTGCTAAACTACCACATTAATTACTAAATCATACTTGAGCAACTACAACTTGGGAAGTCCCTTCGCCTTGCTCCTTGCTAACACCACGCTAACGATCTGCATTGTTGAAAAGGAGAGCGTAAGCTAGAAGCTTAGTGAGGATGCTCTAAAATCAAAAACAACAACAATGCAGGGTCCAAGCATGCAATCCTTCACATCACACACAACATACATAGGCATAAATAAGGCAACCTAGCTAGTGTCTCAAGAGTCATAAATATGACATCTTACATCATATTAAGCTCAACAATATAAATCAATTATCTCAACATCATAATCATAAGAGCAATTTCATTGGCCACTATTAGTTTACTCGGATGTGCGGATTTACTCTCAACAACAACATTACCTCGGTGGGATTACACTCATCACCGGACCTTGCATGGATGGGATTCCACTTACCATCACATGCCCTACGGATGGGATTCCACTCATCATCACGTATAATATAAATAAATTTCCGGTGGAATATTACATCATCGTACTCCTCCTTGATGACTTAACGCCACCAAGGCCACGCGCGTTTTGACTCAATTGTGTGCACACTAATCCTAATGATCGATCATTTACACCCGGTAAGTCAATTAGTGCCAATTTCTTTAAGCCACGTCACACATCCATCAATTATTGCACATATTCATCAAATACACATATCAAGGTATACACATACGAATCAATTCATATCTCACAAGATCAAAATAGGCAATGGCATATAAGCAACATTAACAATCAAGGAGTTAAACTACCAATTTAACTTCCACCTTGGAATTGCCTACCAAGCTCATTCCAACACTTCCATTACACACACTTCAACCAACTTTAAAACAAATTTAATGTTTAACTCACCACCCTTCCTTAGCAAACCAAGCAAGCAAGCAAGCCTCATAAATTCCCAGAGTCGGTCCCGATGCTTCTCTGATGTCTCCTCTTGCTTCTAACCAAATCAAAACACAATCATTACTCACCAATTCAATGCTAAATTCAGTCACAAACTCCAACCCATAAACACAAGTCAAACTTCACCAATTTTAAACTCAACTAACCACAAAATTCCCATTTTCGAGCTCCCTCAAAAACACAGCTGAAACTATGATTTCCAACACCCAAATGGCATCTAAAAGGTCCCAAAACACTTCCCTACTAACCCTATACCATTAGCCTTTCAACCCAACCCTAAAACACACCAAAAATTCAATTTTAGACACTTCAAAAATTGCCCCAAAGACCCACTTCGAGTTTTCACCCAAACCCAACCATTTCAAGATATTAAGTGTGTTTAGATGAGATTAAACCAAAACCCAACTCAACAAATCAAAAGGATTTGAAAAACCCATTAAAAACTCAAACTTTCATTAAACTTGAAATTCCAAAAAAATGGTAGTTTTCAAATCCAAGACAATGTAAATGATGGGGATGATGAGGAGAGTGTAAATATATAATTACCTTTGAAAATGCCCTTGAGTAGATGAAGAAATCAAATGGAATAGTAAATAGGAATTCGATAGGGGTTTAGGTTTGATTTTCACGTTGGAAGCAATGAGGGAGAAGACCACTTTATTATTTTTTTGTTCTTTTTAGCTTTCAAAAAGGTTGTTTACTTTTTTTTTTTGTTTTGGCTAAATTGCCAAAATGGCCACCCTTTTTATTTAAATCTCAATTAAATCAAAACTAAGATTAATTTAATTAAAATCGATTCTTACCGACTCGAACCAACTCATGCGTCTAACTCCTAACCCTAAAACACGGGTGTTACATTGAGAGTCTTTTGTGGGTTAAGATTGAAATAGACCAGCAAAATGTGTCATTGCAGGTCGGGCGTATTGATACGGTTGAGCCTGAATCGATACGGGGTACCTGAAATGGCCTTATGGTATCGAAACGCTATGGTCCATTTCGGTACATTTTGCTACTGGAAACCTTGATTTCAAAACGCCACCGAAGGTATTTCGATACATGATGGTGTTCTGAGCCCTACGAATCTGTTTCGATTTGCCCGTATCGGTACAGGGCAACCTGTATCGATACTGCCGGTTGTTTTGTTAGTTATTGTAATCTTTAAAGTTTTGTTTTCTTACGTTTTGGTCCCTGTTTGATGTGCTATCGTTCGTTTTAGTTCGGATGGTTGTTTTAAGCTGCATTTTGGCATGCAAGCATGAAGCCCTTGTTTTATGCTAGATTTGTATTTTGGTCCCTTGATGCTTGAATCGCTTAATTGATGTCGTTCTTGTTTCTTCCGTTGCGAGTTCCTATCACATAGGATGTTAATGGCATTTAGCAAAGATAAGTTTTTAAAAAATAGAGTTGCTAATCGGAGTGAAACCTTAACGAGTTTTTTTTCCGGTTTTTCCCGTATAACTCGTTTGGTTCGGTCTGGCGGCTAGACCAGGCTAAGAGGGTTACAGAAAATTTATTATCGGATTCATATACTAATTAAATTAGATTTAACGTTGTATTTGTTGCCAATAGTGTTTATTTAGATTTATAGGATCATTTTGTACTAGTGTATTTGTTAGTTCAAGGCAGATTTAGGTGATAGTTCTGTTTATTTTTCCTTTTATTTTGTAATCATTGTTAGCATTTTCCGTTTTTGTTTTTCAGCACTGTTAAGATTCTAGAGTAATCTGAATCTGTTAGCTAAGCAGTTGGATTGTTAGTAGTTTGTTAAAGAGTTGTTACAAGTAGTTAGGGTTGTTGCATGAGTCCATGCACACTCTATATATTCTAAGCTTGTATTCTTCTCAAATTAACAAAGTTCAGATTATCATCTTTCATCTTTCTTGTTTTGTATTAGTTTCTTTACATGGTATCAATCGCCAGAAGGTCCTAAGCTTCTTGCTTTCGTTTGCTAGTTTTCTTTTTCTTTTCTTTGTCATCTATACATCATGGTTACTTCTGGAGATTCATCACTCACTCCGAATGATTTTACTGGGAGTACCTCCGGTTCCAGCAAGCCGTTTACCAACAAAACGATCAGTATCATTCTCGATGAAACGAACTTTCTTCTGTGGAAACAGCAAGTTCTGCTGGCTGTTCGGAGTCTTCGCTTAGAAAAGCTACTCACCGGTGTTCTTAAAGCTCCTCCTGCCATGGTGACCAACGATCAAGGTGAAAAGGTTGAAAATGAGGCTTATGAAATCTTTGTTGCACAAGATAGTGCCTTAGCTTCTTGGATTCTTTCCACGATAAGCTCTCACCTTCTTTCTGAGTTTATGATTGCTGAAACCTCTGCTGAGATTTGGTCAACTGTTCTTACGTATTTCTCCAGCAGGTCTACAACCACAGCCATGAGTTTGCATTACAAACTCCGTTCCATTCAGAAAGGTGACCTTAGTATGCGTGCTTATATTGCAAAGATCAAAGAAGTTTGCAATATGTTGTCTTCTTGTGGCAGTCCCATTTCGGATCTTGAGAAGATTGCATCGATTCTCAAAGGTTTACCTGCTGAATATCAACCTTTTGTGGCGATGATTACATCTAGTCAATCTCCTTTTACGTTAAGTGCAGCCATTTCAGTGCTAATGGATGCTGAGATTCAGCTCCTAAATTTCCATCAATTTTCTGATATCACTCCTTCTGTGAATGTTGCTCATGTTACTGGCTCTAGTCAAGAATCATCTTCTGCAAATAATCAAACATCTTATAGGCCATATCGTGCTTCTGTGAGCTCTCGTGGGAGAGGACTACTGCCGTATCGTTCGAATGCGAAACCTCAGTGCCAGCTCTGTGGAAAGATCGGGCATCTTGTTGATAGATGCTGGCACAGGTTTGATGAAGCGTTCCCTGGCGTGACAGCTCGTACTTCTGATCGTCTAAAGGATGACAACAATGCTCGTGTTCATGTTGTTGAGGTGAATGATGCACAATGGTTTATGGATTCAGGGGCCTCGCATCATGTGACTCCTGGTGCTGCAAATGTGGATAATTGTGCAGATTATGCTGGTCCAGGTAAGCTTATTGTTGGCAATGGATCGGGCTTGTCCATTTCCAAAGTTGGTCAGTCTGTGTTAAACTCTTTTTCGTGTTCTTTAATTCTCAGCAATGTATTACATGTGCCTACAGTTACTAAAAACCTATTATCTGTTTCGAAGCTTGCTAGTGATAATAGGGTTTTTCTAGAATTTCATGCTCAGTCTTGTCTGGTTCGAGATGAGGTTACAAAAGAAGTCATTCTACAAGGAGATCAAGTAGGTGGTTTATACAGATTTCGGGCTTCCTCGGCGTCCTTGAAGACTTTGGGTGGTTCGTGTCATGCTCATGTGGCTGAAGCAAATAAAGATTGTAATATGGCTGATGTTTTCAAGCTGTGGCATCGCAGGCTTGATCATCCAGCCTTTGATACATTGCTTTCTGTTTGTAAAGATTGTAATATTCGTGTTGATTCGTCTGTTAATAAAAATGCTGAAATTTGTGTAGCATGTCAAATGGGAAAGTCACACAGTCTTCCTTTTCAATCCTCTACTACAGTTTATAAAGATTCTTTTGATTTGGTATTTACAGACTTATGGGGACCAGCTCCCATGTCTTCTCAAGGCTTCATGTACTACGTGTCCTTTGTTGATGCGTTTACACGGCATACATGGGTCTATCTATTGAAGCACAAGTCGCAAGCAATTGTTGCCTTTCAGTCCTTTCAAAAATTGATCAAAACACAGTTCAATAGAGACATTAAAGCTGTCCAGAGTGACTGGGGAGGAGAGTTTCGCAGTCTATCTTCCTTGTTGACAAAAGAAGGGGTTGTTCATCGTGTCACTTGTCCACATATGTCCCAGCAGAACGGTGTTGTGGAAAGAAAACACCGTTATGTTATTGACTCAGCCTTGACATTGCTTGCTCAAGCATCGTTGCCTTTGCGTTTCTGGTCATATGCAGTAATCACAGCTGTGTTTTTGATAAACAGATTGCCAACTAAAGTTCTTCAGGGTGTATCTCCTTTTGAGAAATTGTTTGGTCGCAAACCAGCCTATGACATGCTAAGGATATTTGGATGTCGATGTTTCCCATGTCTTCGATCTTTCAATGCTCATAAGTTCTCCTTTCGATCACAGCCGTCAACTTTTTTGGGTTATAGCCCCATGCACAAAGGATACCAATGTCTCGATTCCAATGGCAGATTTTTCATTTCAAGGAATGTTGTTTTTGATGAAAGTGTATTTCCCTTTGCAGGAAAATCTGACAAGAGTAATGAGTCTTCCCATGCTTCGCGTGTTGTTTCCAGCAGTGTACCTTTGGTTCCTGGGGTTGGTTGCTTGTTCAAAGATTCTCGAAGAACAAGTGCTACCATACCTAGAGATGTTGATCCAGCTGTTGCTCCTGTGGTTGCTCCTGAAATTGTGCCAAGAGAGTCTGACTCAATGGTTGTGCCTGATGTTGTAGTTCCTAATGCTTCTGAAGGTTCTCCAGGTGTTCCTAATGTTCCTGGTGGAACTGATGTTGTGGTAGAGTTTGAGCTACATGGTTCGAGTCCTCTCGATGTGGGACTTGGAGGTTCAATGGACGATTTTGATCATCCTGGAGTAACATCACCAATGTTGCATACTGATCATGATCAGTCATCATGTCAGTCTGTGCCTATTGTTTCTTCACGAGTATCTTCTCCATCCAATTCTCAATTTGTTGGTGATACACATAGTCCTATACTCAGTGATCATGCACCTGGTCTTGAGGTATGTCCCTCTGAAATTGTTACTTCATTGCCTGTTGCATCTTCTAAGTTTGACAACGTTCATCATATGACTACAAGAAGTAAAGCTGGGGTCTTTAAACCAAAGATTTATGTTGCTACTGCTGATGATGTGGTACCATCTTCAATCACTGAGGCTCTTTCTGATCCCAAGTGGAAAGCTGTTGTTGAAGCTGAGTATCATGCACTTGAAAAGAATGGTACCTGGAGGCTTGTTGAGCTTCCTGCTGGACGATCTGTGGTTGGATGCAAGTGGATCTTCGGGATTAAGAAGAATGCAGATGGCTCTATTGCGCGTTAAAAAGCTCGACTTGTGGCTCAGGGGTTTAATCAAGTTCCAGGGCAAGACTTTCATGACACATTTAGCCCTGTTGTAAAGTCTGCCTCGGTTAATGTTGTGCTTGCATTAGCTGTTTCGAACAAGTGGATTCTCAGGCAGATCGATATTGACAATGCCTTCTTAAATGGAGGGTTGAGTGAGGATGTTTTCATGGGACATCCACCTGGTTTTGAAGTTTCATATGATGATGATAAGCAAATGGTGTGTAAGCTTGAAAAAGCTTTGTATGGACTGAGACAAGCTCCACGAAATTGGTATACACGCTTGAAGGATTTTTTTAGTTTCTATTGGATTCAAAAGGTCAGCTGCAGACTCATCCTTGTTTGTTCAAAAAGCTTCAGGAGTATTCATCTATGTCCTGGTATATGTCGATGACATAATAATCACAGGCAGCTCTGAGGCAAATGTGACCAATGTAATAGCGTTGTTAAGAAAAGAATTCTCTCTCAAAGATTTAGGTCAACTAAGTTTTTTCCTTGGTATAGAAGTTCAACGATGCAATGGTTATTTGTTCCTAAGCCAGCGCAAATATGCTCAAGAGCTTCTTCAGAAGACCAAGATGGATGGGGCTAATGCTGCCAATACACCAATGCTTGCAGCATCAAAACTTAGTGAAGATGGAAGTAGCCCAATTGAAGATGCTACTGGCTATCGGAGTATTGTTGGTGCTCTTCTCTACTTGTGTCACATGAGGCCGGATATCACGTTCAGTGTGCACAAGGTAGCTCAGTACATGAATTGTCCATGTGAGGGGCATCTTCTTGCTGTCAAAAGAATCTTAAGATACTTAAATGGAACGTTGCAGTATGGTTTGGTCTTCAAGCCTTCTGAACCTGGAGCAGGAATTATTTCTTTCTCGGATGCAGACTGGGGGAGCAATCCAGATGACAGGCGTTCTACTACAGGAAGCTGTGTTTACTTGTGAAACAATTTGCTCACATGGAACTCGAAGAAGCAAAAGGTGGTTGCCAGATCAACGATGAAGGCTGAATATCGTAGTATTGCAGACACAACATCAGAGGTGACCTGGATTCAGGCATTATTGGCTGACATGGGTGTTGCACAAAATCAAACTCCGGTAATTTGGAGTGATAGTACGAGTGCAGTCTCCTTGAGCATGAATCCTGTGTTTCATGCTCAATCGAAGCATGTAGACTTGGATGTACATTTCGTGAGAGAAAAGGTTGTTGATGGATGTCTCCGCGTGAATTATGTTCCAGCCATGCATCAAGTCGCAGATGGATTCAAAAAGCCGTTGTCCAGCTCTTATTTTGAACTCTTTAGAGAAAAGCTTAATGTAATGTCTGCTAGTTCTTTTTGTCAGCTAGGAGAAGAAGAAAAGTAAGGGAAATGTTAAGATTCTAGAGTAATATGAATCTGTTAGCTAAGCAGTTGGATTGTTAGTAGTTTGTTAAAGAGCTGTTACAAGTAGTTAGGGTTGCTGCATGAGTCCATGCACACTCTATATGCTGTTATACGCTTATAATTACAAGAGTGGAGTTTAACTAATTATCTTTTTGCTATCTTTTATCTCCTAAAAAAACCAGTATGCTGTTATACGCTTATAGTTACATGTTTGCAAGTACTAGTTCTGCAAGTATTTCAACAATATATGTTTTTCAGGCTCGATTGCGAGTATTGGATATGTTTATGTATCTGATACGAGTATATTAAATTTTTCTATATATTCTGGGCATCTTTAGATGGTCTTATATCCATACCCATGTCTGAAATATGTCCTGTACATGTATTAGACATAGGTACTTCAAAAAAAAAATGAGAAGTATGAGCAACATATATTTAAATTCCAACCTAGTAAATATTGACTTGTACATGAAATCGATTTAGAAGGTTCTCTCGGCTAATGTTTTGCTTGTACATGGTTTTTTTTCATGTAGAATAGAAATTGGAGAAAGAGGGCATTCATGGTTGGATGACTTGTTCCCATTCAAAGGAAGAAAGAAGATCCTTAAACAACGTTTGAAGGTTCTACCAACATTGAACCAGTTTACCAAGACTCCTGACAAGAATTTAGGCCTGCAATAAAATCTTCACTTCTTTCTGATTTATGTATTAAATTCACCATGTATAATTTGAATGAGTTTTTTCATTCCAATTTTATTTCATGTTAACTTTGCATATATGTTTGTGTAGTATGATTTTGGGGAAATGAATTTGTAATGTTGTAAGTTATTTTAAATGTATAGTTCTGACTATTCTCACAGATTAATTGTTTATTTGAGAAAAGAAATGTGGATTGAAATTGTGGAAGATGGTAAATGCATTATTATATTTGAGTTTTTTTTAGAAACATGGTGTTACTCGTAGCGCTTGTGTTTACAAACGCCACTAAAGAACAACTTTTTGGGGCATTTTTATTTACAAACACCACTAAAGAACAATTATTAACAGTGTTTGTAAATACAAACGCCACTATATAACAATTTTTTTTCGCAACATTTTTAGCAGCGTTTTGATGATCAAACACTGTTATAGATCTTGACATGTTGCGGCGTTTTCTGTACACAAACGCCGCAAAATGTTGCGGCGCTCTAATTCCCTCAACCCTAAAATATCAACTCTAACCCTTATTCTTAAACTTAATATTTTGAGGTGGGGACATAAATAAGGGCACCAAAAAAGGCAGGCGATTTATATTCAACCTGGTGAACAACCTTAATATGGATGAAAATTAACTCTTACCCTAAACCTTAAACCTAATATTTTCTATTTTGTTTTTATTTTCATTTTTAAAAAATAGTTTTTATTTTAAGTTTTTTAAAAATTAGAAAACATGCTTGGTTAATATGGATGAAACTTGTTTTCAAAAATGAAAATAGTAAAAATGTGTTTGATATCTAGCATTTCAAAATAGAAATGAAAAAAATGATTATTAAATAAATAAAATAAAATATACTTATAAAATATAATAATAATAATAAATAAATAAATAAGAATAAATAAATCAAACTTTTAAAAAATGGCATTGGAAGGATTCAAACTCTGGTTAAAAATAAAGTTAAAGTTAAAAAACACTTGTTTTTATATTTTATACTTTCCCATAATATTTTTCAATGTAAACAATTTTTTTATATTTTTTAAATTTTCATTTAAATTTATTTTTATTTTATAATTTTTCAACCAGACACGTTATTTTCATCATTTTTATTTTATTTTTTTAAACAATAAAAATAAAAATAGATTTCATTCTTTAAAACCAAACGAAACCTAAATAAAAATGACTCTAGAAACATGACAAATAAATATATAAAGCATTCTATACCCATCTCAGGAAGATATGAGAAGATCCGAAATTTAATGAATTAATTTAAAAATGACTAATTTTTTCTCAATCAAACGTTCAATGTATTAAAAATAGACGGAACTTATTAAAAAAGGATGGAGCTCACTAAGAGCCAAAAAAAAACATGATACATGAACCTTTAACATTGTGCTTAAGGGACCGCCCAAAGACGAACATAAAATTTTATGTTAAGAGGGTAAATTTATAAAATTTTAGAGAGGACGGACTTATAAAATTTTAAGAGAATGAAATATATTTTCGATTGAAAATACATAAAAATTTTCTAAAATTATTTCAAATCATATAAAAATTTCAAATTTTTAAGTGGGCGGTCCAACCCCTAGTTCGATACTTGAGCCCGCCTCAGAATCATAAAAAAACACAAAACTACGAAGAATTATAGAGTTCAATGTGTGAAAATATCTCTCAAAACATGACAAATTAATATTTAAAACGTTGTAATAAAAGCACACACACAAGAAAAAGGAGATAAAAATTTTACATATGCAAGGACCACCGCTCCCATGTGGTTGCGCCCACCCTTTGCAGGCCGTATGGCAATTTAGGACCACCCATAGAGATATACATGATTCGTATATTATCAGAGTATGCATCACATGTGATACATATGATTTTCAATAATTTTGGGTCGTTTTAAAAGAAAATAATATTAAATAGAGAGAGTTAATATTTTAGTCGAATTTCAATTTTTTTTATTAAATAGAGAAATAATTATATTCACAAGA